>JAADVW010000185.1:0-51878 GCA_023335875.1 Elongisporangium prolatum | reverse complement strand
TTTTGTGCACCATATAATGGACAGTTTGAAGAAGCTGAACAAACCTCTTGGGGAACTGGATTTGGTGGGAACTCTGGTGTTTCAGCCTAGTGTTGGGGAGCTTGATGATATTGACGACTTCGACACGAAATCGGTTCGAACGCTCCTTCAGGATGTTGTCACGTTTGTTCCTGTACAGATCTGCCGCGCAGAAGCCAATATGTTAACTGTGCTGACCAATGGGTAAAATACATTGAGTGAGACTGGTCTGGACGAAACGCAAAACTTGCAGGCTGCCGATATCGCAAAATCAATGCGATTTGGACTATTATCTCCTTTGTTGAACTCTTGGCGAGGCCGCTGTGTGGTCGTGACGTCGATGGGAAAGCAATCTACTGGTAAAAGCTACTTTCTGAACCACTTGACGGGATCTTCGTTTGCGATTGCTGGGGCCCGATGCACCGATGGAGCATGGATGGCTGTCCGTGTTCTTTCGAGTGATGTTTTGTTGGTCATTTTGGATTTCGAAGGACTTGGATTGTTCGAGCGAACTGAGCAAGAAGACGTGTTTCTTTCGGTTCTCAATGCATCGCTCTCCATTTTCACGATCTTTCGCATGGAGATGCGTTTCGACAAAGAAATTGATGAATATTATTTGCAAAATTTCAAAAGGGCGTTCAGTTGATCAAGAATGATCCGCAACTGTTTCGTGGGAAGCTCTACATGAGTGTAAAGGACGTCAATCCAAACGACCAAAAGGGAGTTATGGGCAAGTTTGTGACCAAGTTTCAGCAGCTGATCGGTGCGAATAAGGAGAAGAATTTTCTCACTGATTTATACTGCGGTCAACTGGAAATCAACTGTTCTCCACCGCTTGGTACACTCGGGTATTACCAGTCACTGACGCATGCTCAGCAATACATCGAAGGTGCTTTGTGCGCAGATCCCAGTCAAGGGTTTTCGAACGGAAAAATGTTTTTGGATTGTGTGCGCTTGGTATTAGCGAAAATCTCTATTCTGGACTGGACTTCATTGGATGATAGCACACAGCAGTTAAAACTGATCGAACTACGCGCGAAAATCCCGTTAATCATGCGGACAGGCTGCTTAGTTCCTCAAGAGTATGTATCCAATGGAATTCGAATTAATGATTCTATCAAAGAAAACCTGGAGCTGGGGAACGATCGCGAAGTGACACTGGATAAACTGTGTGACTCGTGTCCTGCCATGGCTCAGATGTGGAAACAAGTCGACGCTGCTGTACATTTCGACAGAATTCTTGATCAGGATATCGACTTCCAAGTGGATATCACTCATGTGGGAGAGGACAATTTAAATACGATCAGTGAATCGCTTCATCATCTGTTTGAGCTTTACATGGACAAAGTGGATATTAAGCAAACGACAAAGCTGACTAGACAGATGCAGTCCGATTTCGACGTGTTCTTATCCTTTGTAGTCTGCAGGCGCAAGGATCGTGTTGTTGGTTAGGTATCCAGTGTGTATGGTGGCACCATTCCAGACGAATGGAAACAATCGGAACAGCAGCTAATGGGACGCTTTCAAGCACTGTTCAGACGCTGCCAGCATCGTTGCGACAAATGCCAACTGGGTTGCATGGAATCGGCCATCCATCCAGTAGGCGCTGATCATAAATATGGTTTGGGTCATACTTGTCGCGGTCGCTGCGAATTTTGCGACACGAGAAATTCCGTGGGCTTTACGCCTTGGTGTATTTGTGAAGCTGGCCACGAGGGAATGTGCGAGTGCGAAGGCGGAGACCACACTTGCGGAAAACCATGCAGCATGAGCGATGCGCCAAACTGTGGCAAATCGTGCGCTCTCAAGCCGAGCCACACTGAGAGTCATCATTGTGCGGTCAAGCTCCATGTCTGCGGAAAGCCCTGCGGGGCCACGAGTTGCGTTGGGAAATGCGTTTTGAGCATTGAGATACCCCACTCCGCTCACAAGTGCGTCGAAGTACGCTGCATGGAGAAGTGCTTCATGCTTGGCTGTGAGGATCATTGTTCGTGCGAAGACCATTTCCATGGGCAGTTGGAGATTTATCGCACTGAGAACGGAATTGACTCACAGAATGCCGATACACTCGAGTCCTCAGAAAATCTCGGTCATCCACATGTGCTCGAAGAAGCATCACTGCCAGGAGTTGTGCAGCGAAGAAGGCATTTGCCACGTGGAAGTGTTTCACAAACAGTCATCCAGAACTTTTCGCGGAGAACGTGGTTCGTTCCAGTACTCTTATCAAGAGATGAATGGCTCTCGGAAGAAATGTGTAGTCAAGCTACGTGCTGGACAATACACGCATCAAGGCCGTCATTCTTGTGTGGCAGTAAACAACAGTGAAACTAAGAGCGCCGACGAAGATGTAGTATTACATTATTGCGATGCTCGGTGCTCATGCTGCAGTTATTACTGTAAGAAGAAGGCCGGGCATCCTGGGCTACACACGACGTCGCATGGCAATATGCGGAACACGATCTTCCAGGCTAGTGATCACGATATCGATATTGAGGGACGAAAGTACGTGGCAGGAGAGCGTGGCGTGGCTGAGATGTGCAATCTCTGTTGCTCGAAGATGGGGCGTGGCCACGTTCATTACTTGGACTGCGAGCAAGGAGATGCGAGGAAATGTGTGTATGTGGGGGACTCTAGTGACAAGCGCCGCCACTGTACGCGTCCATTGGACCCGAAGCCTGCGAGCGAAGTGGATGAGTTGCTGCACGAGCCATTTTGGAAGACACTCGGTTGGGAAGACCCATGTGCTTTAGCGAGCGAGCGTGAAGAGTTTGCCAAGTGTGCGTACAAGTGCGATGCTCCAGAACACACAGCCACATCGTACTGTGTCCTGTCTGCGTGGCATAAGCCAGCAGTGAAGCCGACGACTGGAGGCGATGGGTTCTCGTACGTCGGTGGACACAAATTCGAGTGCTCACACACTTGTGAAGGCGAGAAGCTGCACATTGTTTTCGTTCTCCATTGTTCCGGGTCAATGCAAGGATGGCCATGGCGAAGGCTCATGGGCGCATTGCGTGACTTCATCTCCAACCGAATCTCAGCGGAATTTGTCTCGGATCTCGTCTCGATCGTCACCTTCGACAACCGTGGCCACATTGACTACGAAGCGCAGAGCATCACGACCTTGGAGCAAGTCCCCGTGCAGTTCCGTGGCGGTGGCTCAACCTATGCAGCTGGTTTGCGCCTTGCGAACGAAGTGCTGTCCAGAACGAACTTTGAGCTGTACAAGCCTGTCGTGGTGTTCTTCTCCGATGGCCTTCCGCACGATAGCGTCAGCTGGCAGGTCACATCCAGCGCAGCTTCGCGAAATACGGCCTCCAATCGTTCACGGTTGGCTTTGGCGAGGTGAATTTGAGGCTGCTGGAACGCATGGCAAGCCAGTCTGGGAGGAACGTATCACCAGGCGTTGTCGGGGGAAGAATTGCGCTCGACGTTTTACTCGATCACGGCGTCGCTGGGAGTCCAAGCTGGACTCGCACTTGCCAAGCCGTAAGACACGAAGCAAAGGCCAGGGAGAAGAGAAGACGCTTTGTCCAGTGGCGAGTAAGACCGATGCGAATCAAAACTTTACATGGTTTGATTTATAAGAATAGTGGGCCGTTGGTTCACTCGCTCACGTCCCCAAAGCGGTGCGCTGATCTCTATACTTTGTCGTCGGCTCGACTCGGCTCCTGATTCGGCTCGAAGCGCACGGAGCGGATGCGGCCCGTGATCGAGGCTGGCGGCGGTACGGTTGCTGCAGCCGGCGGCGGCAGGTAACCGTTGAGGCTACTAGTTTGACTATGATACTGTTCGCCCGACGGCATGACCTGGTACGGCGCCACTGGCTCGTTCCCCGTCATCTCGACTGTCGGCGTGAGTAGATTCCGCTGCAGAGCGGGCACTGCGTTGGAGAGCTGACGCTGCTGCTGGGGCCGCAGCACCTGACTGCCGCTACCGCGCATCTGCTGCAGCTCGCGCAGCATCTTCCGTCGCTTGAAGTGGAGCCAGACGAGCACGCCGATGCAGAGCAGGATGAGCACGATGCACGCGATCACGACGTACATCCACCAAACCCAGAAGAAGCACGTTTTGCCGCCGAAGAGCGGGATGAAGCTGCTCACGAGGCTCTCCTTGCGGTCGCTGCTCGAGATGCAGTCGCAATAGCTGTCGTCCACAGTCGTGACGGTGATGGTCTTGGCCGAGGTCACGCCGTTAGGACACGAATCGGCCACGCCAAAGCCCACGCGGTTCGAGTCACGGTCGTGCACTGTGAGCAGGCCGTCCATAAATACGTCGCCCAGCAGCGTCGACGAGCCTTCGGAGATGCCGAAGACGCGGCACCCCACGACGCCAGACATGGCCGTGTACAGGATCGGACGCCAGATGTACTGCGGCGGGATCTCGATCGTGATGCGCTTCTTGTTGTTGTCGTCAGACGCCAGCGTGACGTAGAGCGATGGCAGCGAGTAGATGCTCGAGTTGGCGTTGGTCGGGTCGCACTCGGACGTGCAGCACGCGGTCTCGTCACTGAAGAAGCTGTCGTCCACGGTCATGATCTTGGCCACGCCGGTCTTGAGCTGCGCCACAACGGCCGAGTACACAGTGGATGGGAACGCGATGTTGCTGGTGCCTGAGTCCACGATGGAGCGCGGCGAATTGATGTCCTCGCAATCCAGATCGAGACTCTCGCCCGAGACGCCGATGTCCGTGACCACGACGTTGTACCACTTCTTCTGCACCAGCGGCGAGTACACGAGGTCGCCCGAGTGGTAAGCCGTGCCATCGGGGCCCTCAGTACCGCCCAGCAGCAGCTCGCCTGCGTAGATGGTCTCTTCCTCCGCCAGCGCGCCGGAATAACCGGCCAGCGACTGCAACGCGCCGCACATGAGCAAGCTGAAGACGTTGGACAGCGACTTGCGATCGCGGATGACGTCGAAGAAGGGCGTGGGCGGGTCGCTCGAGGGCGACGCGATGGCCTGATACGCCAGTCCCACGATACCGTCGTAGCTGGATGAGATGAAGTTGGACTCGTCCGTGATCTCCACGAACGGCATGCTGGCGATCTCACCCAGCCCAGAGGCCGAGACCATGTCCTTGACAAGCGTGCCGGACCAGGAGCCCGTGACGTAGGTCACGCTCACGCTCGTGCTCTGCGAGACGCACGTGCTGGACGACGAGCACGAGTATAGATCCGAGTTGGTGTCGGAGCAGCAGTCCGCCGTGACAGCGGCCATGTTGGCCGAGCCCGTGTCCACAATCAGATTGAACGTGTTCTAAGGCAGAAAGGCTCAGTCAGTCCATGCGTCGTCCTGGCGGCAGTCGTAGAGCACATACCGTGGACGAGTTCTCGGTCGAGGACGAGTAGACGGGTTCTCCGAGCACCACCTTCATGGTGTAAGCTGCTCATTCATCCGGCAGAGAGAGCGTAATCACGTGAGCACGAGAGCTCCGTAGACAGCAGCCACAGCAGCAACGCACCTACGCCCGTGGGCAGGCCATAGAGCTTCTGCTTGATGACAGAGCCCGAGGCGCCATGGACCAGCAGCGCCAGGCAGATCGGGACAAACGCGCGCCGCCCCATGGGAAACTGCCCAAAACCGCAAATGCAGCTCATGCGGCATCAGCGACTGGGGCTTCCTGTCAAACCTGATACGGCCTGCCAGCCTGGGTGTGTTCTCCATTGTGAACCCCATCTACGCGACCTGTGGGATCCCATATCCCTCGTAGACGTGATATGGGCCACTGTCCAGTGTCGGATCAATGTCTCGGTGTCACACGCATTAAATGTACGAGGACCTTCACTTGTCCAGCGCGGTTCGACTTATCATGTTGGCAAGGAAAGGCCAATGTTGAGTTGATCATTTCAGATCCTGAAATGTTCAGTGACCACCATAAATAGCCGCATTGTCCACGTCTATCATCCATATCTAAAAATTAGGCATGGGCATGCCGCTCTTCTGCATCAGCTTGCTCTTGCGCTTGCTCTTCTTCCCACAGGCGCTGGAAGTCGACGCCTGCACCGCCAGCGCCATTGTCTTGGTGAGCTGCTCAAGTCGAGGACACAGCGCAGAGTCGTGGTAGGGTTGTAGCGAGACATGAGCAACTCCGTTGGACAGATCAGATGCTGCACCGAAATGAAGCGAGATGGGTGCGTCGTCCAAAGACTCCTCAGGATCGCAGTCCTGGTCGTCATTTTGTCTGGAGTTGGCTACGCGATGCGCTCTCGCGTGCGGATCTGACACACACGAGTGCAGCAGGGCTGGATAGCGGTAGCGCAAGCGAAGTGTGATGTACCAGACCACCTTGGCAGTGTACAGCAACGTCACTAGGTACAGGATGAACACGACGGCGTTGGTTGCTACGCACAGGTCTTCATCGCAATTGCGCTTGGAGGATACGAATGCCCAGCCCTGGCCAACGAATAGCCACACAAAGTAAACCATGCTCATTGCCAGGATGCCGATGGACATGGCGTTCAGACGCACGTGGAGATAGAACCATTGCCGCACGAGGATTGGCAAGCAGGCGGCAAAGGGCGCCAGGCAGCCAAGCACAAGCAGGAACGCCGCCAGGGGCTTCTCACACGTTCGACCAGAGTACATGATTCCCAACACCCAGCAGACGACGGTCATGTTGCCTGTCACGAAGGAGAAGAGGTTGTCCACGTAGTGTCCCGACTTGATCTGGTGCAGATGCAACACCTGGGCCTTGCGCTGGGCCTCCATGCTGCCGAATCCAATGCCATGACTCACACCATCAGGCTGCACCTGGCTGCATAAAGACGTTGCGTGGCCATTCTCAATTGTCATCCAGATGGTCAATGACGTGTGACATAAAGGTCATTGCGGAAAATAGGATGCTATTTTGACGCCTGGGTACTGTACCTCACTACATAAGTACGACCGCAAGCACTAAGTACGTTTTCACCCTGTGCTTGCGCTAAAAGTACGAATTATCGCTAAGTGCGGTGCGTTCGCACCAGCGAACAAGCGCAGCGGAGGGAGCGACCATGATGAAGAAGAGCGTGGTCAAGAACCGCGCGCCAGCGCCAATCCAGATCACAGCGGAGCAGATCCTGCTAGAGGCCAATGAGCGCAAGGAGGAGATGCTCAAGCCCACGCGCCGCCGTATCGCGGACGCCGAGGAGCTCAACTCCTACCGCATGAGTAAGCGCAAGAGCTTTGAGGACGAGATCCGTGCGCAGCGGCACCACATGGGTACCTGGATGAAGTATGCGGCCTGGGAGGAAAGCCAGCACGAGTTCAAGCGTGCTCGCTCCATCTTCGAGCGCGCAATCGATGTGGACTACAAGACGCCCACGGTCTGGCTCAAGTACGCTGAGATGGAGATGAAGCACCAGTTCGTGAACCATGCGCGCAACGTGTGGGACCGCGCCGTGACGCTTCTGCCCCGCGTGGCGCAATTCTGGTACAAGTATGCGTTTATGGAGGAGATGGTCGGCAACCTGAGCAATGCGCGCCGCGTGTTTGAGCGGTGGATGGACTGGCAGCCGGACGATCAGGCCTGGTACTCGTACATCAAGCTGGAGTTGCGAGCCAACGAGATGGAGCGCGCAAGAGCGCTTTACGAACGATACGTGGCTTGCCACCCTGCAGAGCGGTCCTATCTCAAGTATGCCAAGTGGGAAGAGCGACAGCAGCACCAGTTAGCGCTGGCGCGTCGCATTTACGAACGAGCGCTCGAAGAGCTACGCGACGACGAGAAGACTGAACAGATCTACATTGCGTTTGCGGCGTTTGAAGAACGATGCCGTGAGATCGAACGAGCACGTGCGATTTACAAGTACGCATTGGATCAGCTTCCCAAGGAAGAGGCGCCGCAGCTGTACAACGCCTTTATCACGTTCGAGAAGCAGCACGGCGACAAGAGCCGTATCGAAGATGTCGTCATTGCCAAGCGCCGCGTCGTATACGAACACCAGCTGGCTACAAACGCTCTTGATTACGACTCATGGCTCGAGTATATAAAGCTGGAGGAGAACGAAGCCGTTGCCAAACAGAGTTTCGGCCTGGCGCGCGAGGTGTACGAACGAGCGATCAGCAATGTACCGCCAATCGAAGAGAAGAAGTACTGGCGCCGATATATTTATCTGTGGATCAAGTACGCGCTGTTCGAGGAGTTATTGACTGGCGAGGAATCACCAGAGCGATGTCGACAGGTGTACAAGACGTGTCTGGCGTTGATCCCACACAAGAGCTTCACGTTTGCCAAGATCTGGATCCTGTACGCCAAGTTCCTCATCCGCCAGCGAGACGTGCAGGGCGCAAGACTCGCGCTTGGTGAAGCTCTGGGCAAGTGCCCTAAGAAAAAACTCTTCCGCAGTTACATCGAACTGGAGCTCATGATGGGCGAGATCGACCGCTGTCGTAAGATTTACACGCAGTTTTTGATCTTCGATGGCCAAAACTGCGAAACCTGGCAGCAATACGCCATGTTGGAGCGTCAAGTGGGCGAGATAGAGCGAGCGCGCGGCATTTACGAGCTCGCCATCAAGCAGCCGGTGTTGGATATGCCCGAGATGATCTGGAAAGCCTACATCGACTTTGAGATCGAGAACGAGGAGCCCGAAAACACGCGCACGTTGTATGAGCGACTGCTAGAGCGTACCAAGCACGTTAAGGTTTGGATCAGTTTCGCCCAATTTGAAGCTACGAGTGATCGTGATGCCGCTCGCGATGTGATCGAGCGCTGTCTTCGCTATTTAAAAGAGCAAGAAGCCGAGGAGAAAAAGAAGGAGCGCGTGCTGTGTCTCGAGACGTGGCTGGGGATGGAGCAGCAATGGGGTGATGAAGCTCATATCAAGAAGGTCCAGGAGATGCTCCCACGCCAAGTCACCAAGCAGCGCATGGCCTACGCCCTGGATGGGGTATGTTGCTTAAGCTTTACAGTGGCGGAATGTTGGGTGGTACTTAGGATTGACTTCTTTGCTTTTGTATTGACAGACGGAATTGGGAATGGAAGAGTATGTGGACTATGTCTTCCCAGACGACGAGAAGGCGCAGTCCCATCTTAAACTGCTGCAAGCCGCTCAACTCTGGAAGAACAAGAAGCGTGCACGCGAAGAAGACCAATTGGAACAATAGTAGGCATCTCTCAAAGAAACGTAATGCATCAGATTATGGCAAATCAACAGAAAATGACAATTCATATTTTTTGTCCAATCAAAATCGCGAAATATTTTTGAGGTGATATTACTGGCAAATATTATAAAAACAGCAGACAATGAGAATGTGGTGAGTGACGAACATGTCAGGACCGAGCTTATGTCTCCTTCGCCAAAAGAAAGCGTCGTGAGACGTCACCAAACTTCAGTTTATTCTCGGTTTTCAGTTTACTCAGTCTCGATCTTTCTGGTGAGGAAAAGAGATGGAGACGGTCAAGCTGCGGGGTGGTGTGTACGGCGAAGGGAGCTTGTTCTCCGTCGAGATGAAGCGCAATGCTGACGTGATAGCGCTGCAGAAGGCCATATTTTACGACCAAAGATACCACGAGCGCTTCACGTTTCCGCCAAGCGCTTTAACGCTGTACTTGGCGCGGAAGGACGACGCGTGGCTGACTGACGTTCAGTCTGTGAAGGACCTCTTGCGCGGAGCAGTCGACACTGAGTACCAAGAGATGTTCTCGTGGTGGAAGCTCACGAAGCCGGAGTTGCTTAGGCAATCCCGGAGAAGAAGAGATTTACGTACTCGTAGAACTTCCTACGCATGTTGCTGCTCCGAGCGGCGAGACGCTCTCTTTGCCACCAACTACACTACACCGTCACCCCGAATGTCTCAAACGATGGTTAGCGATCAATGCAACGATTTGTCAGAAGAATCAAGACGCGAACCAGAAGACGACGAGTGAAGACGTCAAGAACACAAACAAAAAGCGGAAAAATCACGATATCGACAAGTCTGTGGGCTATTCGACTCTTCGTTGGGAAGATATCAAGCCTATTTATAACTTCGAGGATTCTTACGACCTTCAACCAAGCGATATTCCTGATGCTGATATCGAGCTACTCCTCGCTCGTATTGTCGACTTACGAATACTCTATGGACAAATCTCCGATGGAAACGAAGCCAAGAGATTGTTCTTTATCGCCCCGATCGTCGAGACAGTCAGTTGTCTGCTCAGGGACGTCCGCATATTAGTCGAAGAAGACGTGGTTGGGAAGAACGTGCTCCTAAAAGGTCGATTCGAGTTTGTGCTCAAGCGTGGCACCAAGAGAGTATCAATTGTTCAAGCAAAACGTGAAGATATGCGGCAAGGAGTTGTTCAGAATGTGACGGGGCTGGTAGCTCTGGCTGACGTCGAAGATCTCACTGTGGCGTATGGCATCGTGACCAATTTTCTCGAGTGGACGTACTTAATCATTGAAGACATGAAGATCCGACAGCAGGAGTACTCACCGATACCATACCGACGTTTGGATGCTCGCGAATAAGCAATAAATATCTTCCATATGATCATCCATAAGCGTTGCAAGTGTTTCTTTTACCAGTATATTATTTTCCTTTGATGTTTTCTTCTTTCACGTACTCATCGTCCGCTCATCGTCATCGCACCTAAGGGCCTAAAGTGTGCAATATGTGGTATGAGACAGAAGCATTATTCTAATTAATTCTGTTTTTATGAAAAGACCCTCAAACATTCATAACCCTTTTACCCGAATAATACCGTTTTATTAAATTGAGCGGGTATGCACTCGAACTACAGTCCTGCTTTTGATACATTTCCGAAAAAGCGACGCAGGAAAAATGGTCGGACGACAATTGCGCATGGCGCTGGGATGCGGTTCGCGTCTGGTGCAAAGCCCCATGGGGTTCTACCCGGCCGCTTCTGTCACTCGAACGCAGCAGACACGGCTGGCGAATGCGTTGCTGCTGAAGCGCTGTTTCTCCAACTCCACAAGCAGCACACTGCGCCACAACTTTGCGGATCCGCGCATCGGCATCGGGTATCTGCAGCTTTCGCCTGAGGAGACAGACGCAGAAGAGGAGCTGCTGCGCATGCTGCCAGAGTTCCAGCAATCCATGCAGCTGCTGCAGAGTGCGGAGGAAAACGGTAAGAAGCTTACAAACAGCAAGAAGGCATCCAAGGCCATTCCTTCGCTGGAGCGCACCGTGGATATCTGTCGCTCTGCCATGGGCCATCAGAGTGTGTACCTGCTGGCGGCACTGCGTCACCTCTTCCAGACGTACTACATGCAGGGCAACTACGAGATGGCCAACAAGGTCATGATGGAACGCGGCGAGATCATGGATTGGCCAATCTCGGAGCAGGAGCGCATCGTACGGCTGTTCCTGCGAGAGAACCAGCCTCTGCTGGCGCATGACTGGTGTGAGAAGGATACCTTTACTCGGCTGTTCCCCAAGGACGAGACCATGCCGCTCAAGTGGTCCATGTACGAACTCATCTCGGAGAGTCTGCAGAAGGGCCCCAGCAAGCTCAAGGTCGACGATCCGATGTTCACCAGCGCTGTGGAAGTTCTACGTAGTAAGAAGTACGGCCTCATTGACGAAGGTGCCACAACCGAGGACTCACTGCTGAGCCACGAGATTCCGTATCTCATGGCACAGTACGGCGCACTGTGTCTCGTGGCCAGCGACAGTCTGTTCAAGCCCAAGCAGGAGCTGAACGACATGCAGCTGGTGAGTCTTAACCAGGCCGAGGTGCTGTGGAAGGAGGCTCTTGAGTGGGTTGACCGCACGGCCGCCAACAAGGACGACGAAGCAGCAAGCGATCTAGAGCTGGGCATTGACGCCTGCTTCGAAGCCTACGTTGAGACGAATCTGGGCGAGTTGTTGTTGCAGAAGAAAAAGCCTGAAGAGGCCATGGAGCACCTGGGCAAAGCACTGAAGATCCAGCAACGAGCCAACAGCTTGGACATGCTGGCGCTTAGTCGTGTGTTGAGCAAAATCGCCAAGGGCTGCCATGCACTAGGCCAGGCCGTGTCAAGCGAGGGGCTCTTCACGTCGGTGCTGGAGTCGTACGAGAAGGAAAGCTTCTTGAGCACCACGGACAAAGTGCAGTATGCGCGAGCATTGCGAGCCTACGGAGATCTGCTGGCCAACTGGGAGAAGCGCGAGCCCACTGCACAGAAGTATTATGACCACGCCGACCGATTGCAGCAAGAGATCCAGCAGTCATGTGAGCAATTTCAGAGTGTTACGCCGCTGCATCCAGTGTTTTATCTGCCGCTTTGAGCAACAGGACCGCAGGTGGTCAGCTGACCAATTGAGATTGAGTGACAAATACCATTACTGTATCCACTCGTGTGTTTCGAATGCATATGGGATGCCTATTGTCCAGGTATAATCGTGTGGCTGCATTTGAAGCTAGACAACCATTACTTACTGCCGCCGTATCTTCAATGCGGTGGATAAGTCAGTGGATTGGAAGAAAGACTACTGTACTGTATATAAGCTATGCGACACAAGCCACGTGTGGTTTACATATTTCACCAGTCCAATGCGGTCAGTTCATGCTCACTGCCTTTTCATACCGTACTGTATTTTAGCTTCGGGTTCGGCAGTTTGTGGATCAGTTGTCCCGCAGTTCGTGGAATGTAGCCTTTCACGCTTGCAAACGTTTGTAATGAGAAGGTGCAAGTGCAATGTGGCTGGCTAAAGACCAAGAAAGTGCGTTTGCACCCACTAAACCCAGCTATGTGTTCAGGGGATTAGTCGCGGCAGAGATTGCGCCAGATTGGAATCCCTGGGATAACCTCCGAAACGTCCACGCTCTTGGATGCGCATGGGATGGGCCACCCTGCTGGGAGTCAGTCGCTTGGATGCTTGCTCATTTTGGAAATCAGTCCGTAAGCCAACCCATGGAAAGCTCAGCGGCATACGCCATCCAGGTCCAGGGGCTTCAGCCATATGGCTCCAAGAGTGACGACCAGACGCCATCGAAGACGAACCATGAAGTTGCCCCCATCGCAATTTCGGTGCTCACAGACTACCGGGACGCCTCAGGTCTGACGCACTACCGCTGGGGCGCACCGTTTTTTGGATGCATGGAGGTGTGTATGCCGAATTGCTTCATGTCGATGCTCTGTCCCTGCGTCTCGGCAGCGCAGATCGCGACTCGACTCGGCATCTGGGGCTATGAGATGGCGCTGTTCATCTTTGGTGGTCTGGTATTTGGCATCTTGGTCTGCTTAGGATTGGCTTTGTCCAACTTTTCCAGCGGCTACAACAACGACTTTGAAGACGGGAAATCCGGTAAACACGGACCGATCGATCCCGATGCGTCTGATTCAGGGCGGGGACATCCATTCGGCCCCTCACCTGACGATAATGGCCGACCATACCACCGAGTGTTCGCGATCCTGGCGCTCGTATTCGCACTCTGTCTGGTTGTGCTTATCGCTCAATTACGCGCGTCCATTCGTCGTCAATACAGCATCCCTGGCTGCCAACCGCTCGACTGTCTACTGGTGGCTGGCTGCATGGGCTGCAGTTTAGCCCAAATGGCCACTCATGTGCAGAGCTACACGCCTGGGGCGTGCGACTTTGACTCCAAAGACGTGCTGCCTTCGTACAACGAGAGTACGCCACGCGAGTGAAACGCATGATATTTAATTTACGTGTGTGACGTTTGTCTTGCATTGGTCCTGGTGTTACTTATTGAGTAGAGAAGGTATAAATCGCTAAATGGATGGATGTAAGATGGAAAGTGGGAGGGTATGGAATCATAGAGCTTGCATAGACTTTGCTTGAACATGGAATCGATGATATTGCTGATAGACAACGGTAGACAATACATTAACTTCAGCTGTAGGAGGAAATACTGGTATAGAAGAGTGATAATATGACAGCAAGATGAACAAATACATAGCAAGTGAATATATTTATTATATTGCCCGGATTTAATGCAAATGACGACACGCTTGAACCGTTTTCATGAAGCCCATCTAAGTGGAGGGGCAAAAACTGCTGGTCAAGTTAGTGACTGTGTCCTTGAGGTTAAAGGTGGTATTTTCGACCGTGACAACGCAGCTGGGAAGATCCAGGTCATGGATGCGCGTGAGCAACGAGCGGCAAGCTGTGCTGGCGCACAGCTTAGCCACCTGGGCATCGGTGGGCGGGTTCGTGAACGGATAGAAAGTGTAGCCCCCGTCGGTCTGGCAGGTTGCGTAATTGCTGTCAGAAAGCAGCGGCACGAAGTTGGCCACCACGTCCGATTCCTTGCATTCTTCAGCTGCGGCGAAGGCGGTGCTGGCGGCGACAACGACGAGCATAACAGAAACCTTCATGACGGTGATGTTGGTGTGAAGAAGAAGAGCAGTGTTGAAAAGATGCGATTCGCAGAATGAACAGATAGCAGATTAACTTGGGCACCTGCAAATTCACTGGAACAGTATATATGACAATATGTGGTCAACAGCTAGACCGTGGTTGACGAATTGAATTTTTGTTGGACGCCATAGGTGTGACTTCAAATGACGTCAGTTCTTTTTCGTCTGAGCAGAGTATACTGGACAAGTACTACGAAGTAGTATTTAACTGTACATCGAGAGCTCACATGAACCATCATTCCGTACACGAAGCAAGTGGCCCACCATCACTCTTGGAGGGTTACGATCAATTCCACCCAGATTTGCTCAAAAGGTCGGTTTTGGGCAGTCCAGCGGAACCGCCCGCAAATCAATCTGACAATTTCCACTGGTTTAAATACATATATTTGACTAATCATGTAGAGGTTCGAAAGAATCATAGACAACGGCAAAGATGGAGGAGGCGGCAACGCGCACCCCAACACGGTCTACCACTGCCTGTTCGGGTACTACCACCTCGACTACTCAAGGAAGAACCTTGTGCACAAATACAACAAATCAGAGCGCTCAGCCGCGACACGAGCGCTTCCTTCATCTTCCCATGTTGCCGTTTGATCTCGAAGCACAAACCCCCTTAAAACGATAAAAATATCGTGCAATGCAGGGGATCGATTCCCGGATCGGTTTGGCGGGAGCGATTGAACGAACCGTGCTCAGAAACTTTGAATGGAACTCACAATATGTCGATGGAGTAACTCCAAATTTTTAGCAGGAATATGAAGAGACAAACATTACAAAAATTAACATGAATTTGCACTTATATTTGGTCGAACAGCATATTGCTGCGACTCAGATTGTACAGTGTTTCGTCCGTAGGCTCGACCAACCGTCAGAAAACGGCACGGTAAACGGTTTACCGAAAATATATTTTTACAGTTGAAGTTTACATCTCCGCGGGAAAACGCCAAATTTGGCGCCGACACGCTCGCTACGTTCCGCTCAAATACATCTGAGAATTATCATGTTCGATTCCAGCACAGGTAAACGCGCTAAACGTTCATCGCCAACGTCACGAGCACACCATCGTCGCACAAGGCGCCTGCCCTACATAGGGCAGAGAAACAGGCCAGAGCAAATCAAACAGCCAGATGAGAGAGAAGGGAAAGAACTTCAGCGTTGAAGAAGAATTGCAGGTGTGTCTTCGAAGCACGCAATCACAGCGTCGATGAAGTGGTCAAGGCTCTTGAGAGCTGATGTCTCGTGAGGTTTGTAGGTGTTATCCACCCGATCAGCAGGATCACCGTAGCACATCATGCGGACTCCGCTCTCCGCAATGCAGAACGACTGCAGAACGCGACAAATCTCAGACATCAGCTCTCAACTTGAGAGATCTTGAGACTCAAGAGCAGGGCTGCCAAAATGCCACTTATAATGTATGCAAAGCAAAAGATTCAATGCATTATGTATGGGGTTCCACAGAGGGCACAATCAATTATTCAATTAATTGTCTACATGCATGCATTATGCATTGTTCTCGAGACATTCGTGCACCGTGTGCACGATCCAGAATGCCGTGTTATACTTGAGGAACAGTATGGCTTCGATTGAGATCGGCTGCAAGGAGTGGCGCTCCATGCCGATTGCAACACGAGCCATACTGAACAGCCCTTGACTTGGTTAAACGTTGGGGGGACGGCGTTGATGGGCAGCGGGTAGTGCGCAGCCTGCTCAGCGACGCGAGCACGCTTAAGCACACGGTTAGCAAAGCCGTCTTCTTTGTCCGCCGTTTAGCGGTCGGTATCCTCAGCCTTGAAGCTGCGTAGAGTCAGCTTCTCCGCACGAGAGAGGACTTTGCTGGCTTGGATCTTGACCACGGCGGACTCGAATACTGGATCACAGCCAATAGCAGCCGACGGATCTACCAAAAAAGCATTAGTACAGTGACATGTATAGGCACAGGAACAGAAACTCACCCAAGTATTGCGAAAACGCAGGAAAGATACCCACAAGGGCATCAAAGAACGCCCGACACTCCTAAAGAGAAACAGTCGCCCCAACCTTCTTGGAGACCGATTCGATCCTCTTCATGTCTTCAAGAAGGGTCCTGAGGCGCTTCGTCGCAGCTGGTGACGGCAGGAGCTCGACCAGCGTGTCATCATCACGATCCAAATGGTCAACCAGCTCGAAATAGTGTTTAACCAATTGGAACGTGGAACTCCAGCGCGTATCTTGACGCAAAATCGGCCGAAGAAGCGTGCGGAATCTGATATATAAAATTTTAATAATCAGTAAAAAAGTATTGAATGGACCAGTGAACATAAACACACCTGAGCGTGGCAGCTTGCTTGAGCGTGCGCAACTTGACCATCAGCTTCCGGAGATTGTCGAGGTCTGGCTCGCGTTGGCTGGTGAGCAGCTTGACCGCGAGATTGAGGTGATGGCTCGCGCATCCGACTAGCGGAACGCCCATCAGTCTAGCCAGTTTTTGTTCACAGAACAATTGTCGCCAATCAAAACAGATCATGCCTCGAGGCGTTTGCCGAACACAGCCAGCACTTCTGCAATCGCAGTGCAATGCGATTCGGCAGAATGGTCGTCGTCCATCTCCAAAGCGGCGTGTGCACGATGTCGTTGATCTCGTACGACGCAAACATGGCGAGGAAGTGCTCGGAGTTGTGGGACGAGCCGTCAAGAACGACAACAAAAATCGGTCAGGCAACTCTTGCGCTCGACAACCGAAGTGAGACGGAGCATATCCTCGACGCGGAGACAGGCGCCAGAGTGGTGCTTCTAAATAAACGATTAGAACAACAAATAACCCAGCATTAAAGCAGTAACCGTGCTACCTTCGCGATGCCTTCTTCTCGCAAAAAGCGAAAGGTAGGTTCTCCTCGACGATCCATTGGATCCACGCAAAGCGCACCTGGGCCTTGTGGCTGACCCACGAGTGGATGGAACTCGTCTCCGCAAGCGAAGTAGCTTGCGTCTGGTCCTCATAGGTGGTGTGCTTGGCTCGGAGGTGCTGGATCAGGTTTAAGTAGCCCCTCCCCTCCAGCTGCTTGTATGGGCGCAGACAGACCTTGCAACGCCAGTAGCCCGTTGCCTCGTCGCTCTCGTCACGCAGCTGCCTGAAGAAGAAGAAGCGCGAGGTATGCTCTTGGCTAAAAGTCGAGCGGGGCAGGGGCGTCGAGAGAAGAAGGGAGTACATAGTGAGGTGAAAAATGATATAGGTTGAGCGCTGAGTGCAAGGCAGTCGCCACGAACTCCACGAGCGGTTCTGGAGGGTACCGGGGGCGTGTGTTCACCAATCTCCTGGCCATGTCCACTACCACTCATTGACAACACTGTCAAACGAGATCGCGTAAATACCGTACGCCTAGTATGGAACCTCCAAAATTAATAATGTGCGGTTTTGGATGACCCTCAAAACTAAATTATTTCAGCAGACCCTTATAGATTAATTTTCCATGCATAATTTATTACGTAGCCCAGCCCTGACACTTCATCGACGCTGTGATTGAGTGCTTCGAAGACTCTTCTTCAACGTTGAAGTTCTTTCCCTTCTCTCTCATTTGGCTGTTTGACTTGCTCTTGGCCTGTTTCTTTGCCCCAGGTAGGGCAGGCGCCTTGTGCGACGATAGTGTGCTCGTGACGTCGGCCATGAACGTTCAGCGCCTTCGTTGTCAGCGTAATTAGTGTAGTCATACTGGGTCACTGAACGACCATGTGACTGCAGGAGATTGAGATCATGTGGCTCTCATAGACCACATAACAACTGCTGCAGCAGAGCCACACGACCAGCACACTCCATGCGATATGTCGTGCGGCTCAGATGCCTCTAACAGTGGGACGCACTTGGTTGGCGTTCATTGTACATTTGGTTCATGGCCATTTCGCATCCTTCCCACAGGTTCAACTGATTCTGAGTGCATTACCAGCACTAAAGGTCATTGTCATCCTCATGAGTGCTGAGCCTTCAGTCAACACACAATCGTCTACGCGATCTATTCATTTCCCAACGCCATTGCCCCTGTCGTCGCCACTGCGCTCGCCTTGACCTTCAGCCACACACACGGACGCTGCCCAGTGCAGCGGTGCCAGCCTCGCGCTCAAGTTTCTTCCGATCCTTGGCGACAACAACTACAAGCTCTGCCGGAGCGACTCAGACTACACCTTCTGCCCGTTCAAGGGTCTGCCGGATGATGCCCAATTGGAAAGCTCTGCGGCAGCGCAGCCTGCCACAAGCTTCTCACGCGTATCCAAGGCATGAACCTGCCCAGCTGCGACATCACGTACGACGGCGTAACCTACAATCTCAAGGAGACGGTCGACACGGTCACCACGCGCTGCCCCGTCACGCTTTTCGTCTTTGACTCTCTTCCGTAGCGTATAAATGCTATGCAAATAAATGTCGTTTGAGTTTGTTCAGTTCTTGCATGTGCTTCAGTTCTGTGTTGGGACGGACGTGAGAGAGAATGCCGGTAGATATTAGATCTGCTATTAACAGGTACGAGCTGAGCTCTGCCGTCGGGTCTTGATGTCACCCCTAGCAAACGATCGGGCGATCAGACCGGAACTAAACGCACCACGACAAGAAAGAATAGCATCAGCCACAGCCCAGAGAGCGTTAGTACCATTGTTCAACTGAGGCCCAGCATCCTAGACGAACCGGCATGGAGATCGCCAGCTAGGCACGCTCTTCCATGGCCACGTAGTCCATGTCTGTGTGCGCACCTTCATCTCCGGTGGGGCTTCTCACTTCCGCTGCTTCTTCTTCCTCGCCTTGGACGCCGATACACGAGATCGCGCAGCATAAGAAGCAAAGCACCAGTCCCGCCTGGGAGTTCCGATAGAGAGAATCACGTGAGCATGTAATAACACAGGGCAGCCACAGACCAACAGCAGAGCAACTTACAATGATGTACCACGGGAGGAGAACGTAAAAGGCCGAAAAGCCGCCGTCCTGCAGACGAGCTGCCAGGATGAAATAGGGCGAAGCGATGACACCAATGAACACCAAGCTGCAAAGCAGGTCGGCGAACGGGTGCTTAGACACGGAATCTTCGTCGTCGTTGACCGATTCGCGCGTGTAAGCGTCGTGAGCCTCTTGTCGTGGCACGTTGGACTTGGGATCCTTGGCCTTCGCCTTCGCCTTGAAGTATCTATTCACTGGGATTGACACGAAGTATGCAACGTAGAGCCACACAGGAATGAACACGAGCCACCAGCTCGCATCGTTCAGCTTGTCATCGATCTTCAGGCCCAAGAGCGCGCCTTGCGTGAGGCGTGAAGCGATCAGCAGCAGCTGGACTCCCACAGCCGCTACAAGCTGCTTGCGTTGCTTCTTGATAGCCTCTGTGGCAGAGACGCCTGCACCTTCGCTCTCCTTGGTCAGCATCTTGTAACCCACAATACCACCCACGACAGCTTCCACGAACGATAGCGAGTCGTAGACGAAGTACGGAATGAACACTTCGCGCACACTCCAGTTGACGTCGCCGTTAAGTTTCATGGCCACGAAGATCTGGAGCACGAGCAGCAGCAGCGCCTTGAGGAACTTGTACAGCTTGTACAGTGCCGGACGCTGGTTCTTCTTGTCCTCCGGGTCCATGGATGCGTCCGAGGACACCGACATGCAGCCGAGGCAGCAGTAGTAGATGGCGTCAATGATCCACAAGGGGATGAACACCACGGCCCAGTCCCACGACACCGTCTTGTCCGCGCGCAGGCACCAGAAGATGGGGATGACAAGGAAGAAGCTGAACAACAACGTGACCACCGAGATGAGCAAACACTTGCCACGCGCGCCAAACGCGCCCAACGAGCGGAAGAGTGCGGCCGACATCTCTTCAGGACTCATGTTGCCGTAGTTCTCCATGAGCTTGATGCCGTCTTCGCCCGCTCTGCAGTAGACAAGCCCGTCAGCAAGCCACACATATGTCCACGAGCACAGAGAGCGGACGTACTGGTCGTAGACCTCGCGCTTCTGTGGGTCGGACAGGATATCGTAGGCCTGCTTCATGCGCGTGAACTACAAAGACCATGAGAGTGAGCTTTCTGGCGCGGCCGCACCGACTCAAGGGCGTAAACACACCGCATCCTGCGCCTCGGGCGTGTTGCCGCACTTGTCCGGATGCAGCTGCAGAGCCTTACGACGGTAGGCCTTCTTGATCTGCTCGGGCGTGGCGTCGGACTCGATGCCCAGCAGGTCGTAATAGACCATGGACGCCACCTTCTTCTTCGCCATGCTGCCTCGGGCTTTGAGGCGCTTGGCCTTTCGTTTCTGTGTGTCTTCTAGAGAGGGACCCTCTCTTCCGTTCCCCTCACCGCTGATAACACGACAAAAGAGCGACCATTTCCTTACAAAATGAATACAAGAACATTTTACAACACACGAATTATCCCACTCTGGAGTGATTTATGGACCATAAAACAGGCGATTATGGAATTGCTTGGCCAATTCTGATTTCGAATAAAACTTATAAGAACGTAAAATGTGCGATCCTGAAGCGTGCTCTCCGTTCAAGAGACGCTGCAACGGCAACTTGTAACGGATAAATATCTAAGAAATGTGGAAGAAGGAAGAATGGCGCCGAGCCGAGTGACAACTCAAAGAGCCACGCAGTTGAGAAGCCCGGCCACATGCACTCCAAGCCAGAGCCTGCATCTCCCACGCTGCCCTACGCGGTGCAGCTGCCGGAGACCGACCACGACGCGCAGGGCATCCGCTTGGGCGCGTGGAGTGCAAGTCTGTGGCAATGCACGCAGCACTGCATCCCGAATGGACTGACAGCCACCATTGTTCCGTGGATCTCCATGGCACAAATCAGTGCTCGGTTGGAGCTCTGTTCATTCCGCAAGGCCGCTCTCTCGCTCTCCGCCATCGCCATGCTGCAATACTTCACGATCCTGTTGGCTCGCAGCGCCATGGAATTAAGCTACGAAGACGGCGACGATGACACGATCTGGATCACCGACGTCAGGGGCAGTTCGCAATTCAAGGGCCATGGCTATGAGAGCGACCGCCAGGCCACGGAGGCTGCTACCTCGACTCATAGTGGCATGCGAGCGTTCCTCAGCAGCCCGTGGGGTTTGGTGAACGTCCTTCTCGGTCTCATACTAGTCTGTGTGACCTGGCGCCTTCGTGTGGTCACACGCAAGCGCTACCAGATCCCGGGCAGCCTATTGGTGGATGGCATGATGTCGCTCTGCTGCCAATGCTGCACGCTCGCGCAGATGGCGACCCACGTCAAGAGTTACAAGCCTGGCCAGTGCGACTTCGAACCTCCACCTGTCGACGTGCTCCCAGGTTACTACCATGAAGTATGCACGCCCAACGTGGTGGTGCTGGAGGTGAGCAGCACAGACGCCGCCCAGGAGAAGGAGCAGCGCATGTGAGTGTGGTCAAGCGAGAGACAGAGTGACGTGCATGAACTGAGCAAATACATTCATTTCTTTTCAAACGTCAATGGGGAACGAACGACATCTAAAAACCACACAGCTGATAGTTAAAGCATGGACGGGCAGCGAGTGGCAATGGTGTCCACCGTATCGTGTAGATTGTATGTCACGTTCTGGTAGGTGATATCGCAACTGGGCAGGTTCAGACCCTGGACGCGCGTGAGAAGCTTGTGGCAGGCCGTGCTGGCGCAGAGCTTGGTGAGCTGCACATCCGAGGGCAGGCCCGTGAACGGGTAGAACGTGTAGCCCGAGTCCGTTTGACAGAGCTTGTAGTTGCTATCGCTCAGCAACGGCAGAAGTTTGAACACCAGATCGGCCGTCTTGCATTCCTCAGCGGCGGACGAGAGTGCGAAGGTGGCGGCTACAGCGACGAACAGAGCGGAGGTCTTCATGGTATTTAAGTGAGGAGGGAGATTGCGGAATGAGGATCACAGGAAGCAGATTCCTGTTCTTGCCAAGAGAATGGGATCGTCAGAGACGTGGCAGGAAGAAGAACTGGCATCATCTGATTACAGTTGAAGTGCAGTCTCTTGAAGATCCCACTGCTGAAAATGAGAGAATCAGGTTCATGCGCATTGAAGGAATCTGTCGCTTGGGATTGTGGTACCTACTACTATATTGTCGTTTTATGCAGCATCGAAGGCAGGCAACACATCCATGGGCCCAAAGTCGCAGCCTCTAGGGTCGTAACTCTTCAAGTGCGAGCCCATTTGAGCCAGCGTGCAGCTGGAACAGCCTATGGAGAGCGCACAGTCGAGCACTTTGTTGCCTGGGATGCGGAAACGACGGCGTGTGGTCCAGCGCAGACGAGCCACAAGTATGAAGAACATGAGCAGCAGCAACCCTGCAGCAATGGCGTAACCTTGAAGGTCGGAGTCGTTAATGCCGCTGCCGACACCGCCGAAGCTGTTGGTGGAATAGTCGGAGAAGATGAGGGCCACACAGACAGTTAAACAGAAGGCGATGCCCACGAAGAGCAGCAAGGCCATCTCGTAGGTCCAGATGCCCAGACGCGCGGCGACTTGAGCAGCGGAAACGCACGGGCAGAACGTGGCCATGAAGGCGTTGGACCCGCACGTGCACCAGCAGCCGCAGAGTGGCGCTTCCCAGGCCTCAAACGTCAGTGCGTCGCTGGTTCTCGCGTACTCTTGGGTCTGCTCTTCATAGCGTACTCGCTGCTTGTGCTTCTTGAGCGTGCGAGCCGAGCCGTTTCGAGAGGGCGAGAGCGCTTGGATCTGAATGTTGTAAGCCGTAGCGGCGCTGGGTGTGGGCGCATGCGGTTCCATTGTCGATATCCTCGAGTGACGAATTCGGCCAATTGGGACTGTCTCGCTTGGCTGTGGCAACCGCTGCTGGCCACAGGCATTAGCCCACGCTAAGGTGGGAAAAACGTGGCGCTGGGGCTGTCCAGGAGGCCAGAATCAGACCAGCCGATCTTTGTGGCTGTCCATGCGACGTGGTACGCTGTACCGTTGGTGCGTGGGTTGCGTTCGCCAGAAGATCGATCGCCTGGCGTGGCTTCATCCGTTTCCGATCCATGGATAACGAGCGCGACATGCAGTCGCGGGGGTTTCCATCGGCGCTTTCTTCGAAGGCTCTAGGCGTCGACGGAAGATCGCCAACGCCTCTTCCGTTCTCCATGGACGGCTCTCCAGTCGGGCTTTTCCAAGCTTTTACGGACAGAGGAAGCGGGCGTATGGTCTTGGCTGGCTGGCCATTGGGGCTGGTTGCATGATTGGAGCTGGGGCGTGGCGTGGGAACACTGCTGAGCAGAGCACACGTATCCGCAATTAGCACACTGCGTCCCGTTGGAGCCGCTTCGTAGCCACAGAACTGATTTGTATCCAGCCAGCAGCTTTGGATGAGAAGGAAGTACATTATTACTCGCCACTTTCAACGTATATGCCGTCTTTGGGTGATTCCGTTCGAATTACCAAAACACGATAGTTAACCCACTGAACGTATGTACGGGGCTAGTAATGAGTCATCCCAGTGGGACATCCCGACTGCACTCTCAGATCCCCATAGAGTGGGTTGACCAGGCCACAGAGAACGACTGGACTGCGACGCCAATTGTTTACCGCTTCAAAGAAAGATGGGGACTGGTCCGCAGGATCAGTGGGTTCGACCCTCCTAACTCTTCTTTGGACGAAAACACCTTTATTCTACCCTCTTTTGGAATCTTGTTTAAGATCGTGTCGTTTCTGAACACCTTCTCAGCCAATAAGGTGCCAGATGGCATTTGTGAAAATAAGGACCTTCCCAAAAAAGGGAGAGAAACAAGAAAGAAGGCGGAGAGTCGAATAAATCAGATCATACAGGTACACATCACGGATGACAGGTCCTCTTGCACAGACGAAGAGACAGCGCTGGACTGAAACGCAGGGCACAAATAAATTGTCGCAGGATTGTTCTGGGCTTTCTGTTTCTTGAAATCTGCACTTTTTCTCTCTTTTTTGTTGTTCTTCGTCAAGTCATCAATGACTATTACATAGAGAGCTGGCAGCTCATCTGCGATCGGGCAACTACTCCCTTTGCGCCCAGAGTGGCGCTGGGTTAACATTCTCCGTCTTATCGCCTCGAGCTCAAGCGCCTTCGTTCCATTATCCAATCCTCATGCAGGCGCCTACCAAGAACAAGACGACCACGATGGTCAACGGCCGCGTGCTAGAGAAGCTCGCAGCCGCGCTCACGGCCCGCTCGACGTCTCTGCAGCAGCGGATAGCGCATACCAAGAAGCTTATGCACCAAGAGACGCTCGAGATGGAGCGCTATGTCGAGGAGATCGACGACTGCCTCGAGCGAATTGAAGAGATTGACGCCTTCTGCCAGGAAGTGCGACGTGACCGCCTGGTCGAGAGCAAGCTGTTATCTAGCGAGCCGCTCGAATACGACGACGAGCTTCTGGAGCTTGCTGAAGAGAAGGAAGAAGAGTCCGAGCTGCTCGCCGGCATGATGGAAGCTATGGAAGCTCACCGAGCACGGAGGAAGACGCTCATGACGCAGTATGTGCTGCTCTGTCGAGCGTACGTAGACATGCGCAAGAAGCAGCGGCTGGTGGTAATGGTCGCACTGCGCTTCGGCTTCGCGAAGTTGGTCCGCCGCAAGCGCGTGGCATGATCCAGCTCAGTAGACTAGCAAGACAGCCCCAGCGCCAATGCCATGGCGCAATCAGGATGGGAGCAGTGGATGGTGGTGGTTATTTAAGTTGGGAGACGGCGCGGATCACGTACAGTAAAAGATTTTGCCCAAATACAGTAAAGAGACACGGTACCATACAATAACAGCAACCGTTTTGCAATAATCGTTCCATGGAGTGGATTGAAAGGTCTACTGGATGCATGCTTCTACAGACGGGATGAGCAATAGCGTCAAGGAGGGAGGAGGAGCAATCGCAGGAGATTGCTCTCATCCGATTGCGGCGCCAGGGAGATCCATTCGCCTGATTGCGTCATCCTACTGTGGGTACAGCACATGTAATGACGTCACATTCCCTAAATAGTGTACACGTGCTGACTAGCACCTTAATCCAGCCAAGTTGAACTGCTGTTTTCAGTGTGCGCATTATTCGCCATGGGAAACCATCCACACTGACAGCATGAGCCCCAGCAAGCCTCCACTGAGTGAGAATGACCGTCAGCGCCGCGTGCGACTGGAGACATACGTGCGCCAGGCGTTACAAGGCCTCCGCCAAGACGCCGGCCATGCCAAGTCAAGTGTTGCGGTCATATCGCTTCCATCCTACACGATCATCCAGGACTTCCTGACTCACGTGGAGCCCTCTCGGGAGAAGCCCAAGCATGTGGATGTTACCGCGTTCCGCAAGTGTCTATTTGCGATCGGCTGCTCGACTGACGACACGGCGTTCCTACTTGGGCAACTGGACCCGTGCGCAACGGGCTCGATCGACTTCAAGCTCTTCACGCGTCTATTTATGTCGGCCAATGCAAATTTTCCGACTGCCGCCATGATGCGGACCAAGCAACAGCCATCTCCGCAGCTCAGGTCGTCTGCAATGGCGAGCGGCGCTGGTGATGACCGCGCCACAAAGGAACTGCATCGCCGCATGGTGGAGAAAGTGCTGCTAAAAAGCAAGAATCAGAATATCAAGGACGCCTTTCGGCAGTACGACCTGGATCGCACAGGATATTTGACTCACGCACAGTTCCGATCGATGCTTCGAGATCACGGCTTTGTTGGCGCTGACGTGGACGTGCTCATCAAGTACCTCGATCGCAGCAACCAGCAGAGCATCTCGTTCCACGCGTTCGTGGGTGACGTGAAGCTGGGCGCTGGCCAATCGTATCCAAAGCCATCACCCAAGAAAACAACGACGCAGTCACTCGCCAAGTCGTTTGGAGCTAAGAATGCTGCTGCGCCAATTTCATACGGCAAGCCGATGCAAGATAATCCAGAGCAGAATGGCGCCAGTGCAGACCCGATGGAAACCATTCGGGCAAAGCTTCGGCAACGTGTCATGGGTCACAACAAAAGCATCCGGGAGGTTTTTCTGGAGTTCGATGTGGACGGCAATGGTCATTTGGACCATGCAGAATTCAAGGCATTTATGGGCAAATACAAGTTTACAGATGACGAAGCGAACATGGTGATCGACTTTCTGGATCAGGATTATTCTGGAACTATTGATTATGACGAATTTGCTGCAGGGCTACTCTTCTATCGCCCACCACCTGTCGTAACTCTGTCATCACCATCAAAGCAGCACTCACTATCTCCGAATACCAGAGCTGCACCAGCTGACGGGCAACAGGTTCTTCGAGTCATCAAGAACAGACTAGACGAAAAGTTGCGAAGCAAAACCAGGCGGATTGATCTTCGAGCAGAATATGCGAAATATGACTCGGATGACAAAGAAGGATTAGATCATCAAGAGTTTGGAGCGTTTTTGGTTGGTATAGGTGTCAAGCTGAAAGCTGATGAGCTGGCCGCATTGTTGTCAACGCTGGACACTGATGGATCCGAGCGGATCGAATTTGAAGAGTTTGCGTCACTTGTGAGTCCTGAGTTTCTAAAGAAATCTGCGCAAGGGAATGTCGATAATGAAAGCTATTATCAGAATCAATTGACTCCAATGCGCCGTTCTGCTGGTAAGCTTCAGCATGAGTCAGACAATGAATTATGGGCCGTTTTCAATCGATACGACATTGACGGCAGCGGTCATCTTGACTACGGAGAGTTGTCGCAGCTTATGAGAGATCACGGGTTTTCGGAACCTGATATTGTTCAGGTGATCAAACAAGTTGATCGAGATGGGAATTACAAACGATCAAAGCAGGATGGCGTCGACTATGAACTTTTTGCTGCTGTTATGAGCAGTAAAAATTGGAATCTGGGACAGATAGCGAATTCACCGACAAAAGTGGTTCCAAGTAGAGGAAGAGCAATGTCTGCTGAGCTCAAAGAAACGTGTTTGCAGTGGGCGAAGCGAGCTCTACGTGATAACAGATCGTTAAACGACGCATTTAAACACCACGATAGTGACGCCAGTGGTGAGCTCGATCACGAAGAGTTTCGTCGATTTATGAAGCATTATGGCATGAAACGCGATGGAGACATTAATGCGATATTAGATCTTCTTGATGCAGATGGAAATGGAACCATAAGCTACGAAGAGTTTTCGCGCGTTTTCGGTCGAGTGAAAAACAACATGAATATGAATGACAACAAGAAACCGCTGTCTGACCAGCGAAATCAGAGTACTGAAGCGATCCGTGCACGGCAGCAACAGCGCAACGAAAACTTCCCATCGAAAGAGCACTGGGGCGAGGATACTAAACGCCAACTGGTAGCTTTGCGTGAGCAAGAACTTTTGTGGCTTGAGCGAGCGCTCAGAGATTACGACTCTGTCGAGAATGCTTTCCGTGATTTTGACAGAAAGAATCGAGGTGAACTCGATTATGAGCAATTTCGAGATTTCATGGGGCAGTACGGGATTACGGATGCGGGGAATGTATCGCTTTTAATCAAACGACTCGATGTGGATAATTCTGGGACAGTCGACAAGCAAGAATTTCTATCTGTTTTTAATTCTGATCGACTATCACAGCACAAGACAGCAGATTTACGAGAGAGATATCAACCATCACACTCTCTAACAAAGAAAAGGCAGGAATCGACTCGACTGAGAGAATTGGAGTTACAATGGATTAAATCTGCTACCGCGAAACATCGAACAATCAAAGAGACATTCAAGCAGTTTGATCGGGATGGAAGTGGAGAGCTACACCAAGAAGAATTCTGCCAGTTGATGGTTGCCTTTGGTATCCACGAAAAAGAACACATCGATGTGTTGTTGAAGCGTTTGGATGCTGATGAGTCCGGTACAATCGAGTACGAAGAGTTTGCGACTGTTTTTCATGAGTCTCGCGTGATAGAACAAAAAGGCCCCACACGACAGTCAACTCAAAAACAAAACAAACAGCGCCAACAGCCAGAATCGAAGAAAGATCGAGCTGCTCGGCTCAGAAACCTAGAAGTAAAGTGGGTTAAGCGCACACTCAGTTGCCATGATTCGATCGAAGCAGCGTTCCACGAATACGATGTCGACGATAGCGGGGAGCTTGATCATGAAGAATTTAGTCATATCATGAAACGATATGGAATCGTTCGTGACGACGATATTGACTTACTTATTCGGCGACTTGATGTAAACGGATCGGGCACAATCGACTTTGAAGAATTCAGCACAATATTCAACCCTCTTAGAGTCGATCAGGGGCCTCGCGCGGGGCTCTTTCCAATGATTGAAGGCCAAGAAGACGATTCGATTGACCCAGAAGAATTGGAATCTATCCTCGAGGTTGAGCGAGAACTGGCCAACCGAATGATGCGAAACACTCGAGATATGCGAGTGGCATTTCAGAAGTTCGACATGAATGGAAATGGACGGATAGAGTATGCTGAATTTCGGAAAGTTCTGAAATCCTACAAGTTTCCAGAACTGGAGATCCGCAAAGTAATTCGCCACCTTGATCGCGATGTTTCTGGGTTTATTGATTACAAAGAGTTTGTTTCCGGGTTTTCAGTCTCAAAGGATTCTGGCTCCACTTCACCTACTGACGGCGTAAGAAGGAAGAGCAAGTACAATGCGACACGAATGTCTCGGAAAAGAACGAGTATCGGCGGATCCTCATCAGTGGACGCAGTAAAAAAGCAGCTCTTATCCAAAATTCTTAATACGCATGGAACTGTTCAGTCTGTGTTTCGAATGTATGACATCGAGAAACAAGGGCGGTTGACAACAGAACAGTTTGAAGGTTTCATGCTAGACCATGATTTTTCACTTAATGACGCACAGTTGCTGATGGACGCACTGGATCGGGACAAGTCAGGTTCAATTGAGTATGAGGAATTTCTATCACAACTTGTGGTTCGTACAAATGTGTAAGTTTCGTATGGATAATTCGTTCTTTATTTGGCTGCCAATGAATTAATGGGTGATTCAAGATTTTGAGAGTTCAGTTCGTGATAGTTGTCGAGTATAATCGGCAAAGATCATGCTCCTGTGTGTGAACCTGTAAGACGCGCAATCTCCCTCGCTTTGGCTTCGTCTAACATCGGGTCTACACGCATTAGAGCCTCCCAAAGCTGCATTCTGGGTGGACGATTGATGTCAATGAACTAAGCGCGTGCAAACAAGGATAAGCCAGCCCTTAGAGCTATTTCCTTTGCAAGTGAGGGTGAAGTTCTTACCCGCTCAGTACCCCGGAAAGTCGAGTATTGGAACGCCATTCGATCACGTACAAGTTTTTCGGTTTCCTGCTTTTTCAACTGAATTTGCCTTTGAAGCTCAATGAGTTGCTGCTTGTAAACTGATGTGCTGCTACTCGTCGATGGCGAGTGAATTTGACCCATGCTATATTCGTAGTTTCCAGCACTCGGTGAAGGTGGCTTCATTTGTGGTGGAGGTGGTGGAAAAGAAGACGAAGAAGTTGGATCAGTAGGCCTTTTGGTGCTTTCTGGCACGGACATTGGCTCAAGATGTGGTTGTTCTTGCTGTATTGAGCACCGTGGAAACAGATTGTGCATGCCTTCTGGCACCAGCTCGGCTTGAATTCCTGCGTGATTGCCAGTAAATTGTGTACTGACGTCCTTCATTTCAGGCTTCTCACTCTCCACACGGTCGTACTCTCGGATGATAACAACTCGTTGGCGAGCGGATGATAACAGGACTGGCGACGTATCTTTATCTGTTGCTTCTAAATCTGTTGTGGTCGTAGTATTTGCTGCTCTTGAGCTGTAACATTGCTCAGGAGGCATCATTTGCTCAAGTTCCTGTTCGTGTTTAGCCATTGATACTAGCTTTCCAGCATCTTCAGGCATCTCATCTCCCAGAGAGTTTTTCCTGGATGGCATTTCTTGTTCTTCGCTCACAATCTGAATCTCGCCCTCATGAAGTTGGCTGCCATCGTCGGATTCAAAATATTCACTTTGCTCGTTTTTTCCCCCACTTTTTCCATCGAAAGATTGAGATTTTGACGCGTCTTCGGAATGATGACTCAGTGCGATGGGTGACTGAACAGTGGCAATGGGCTCTTTCGCTTCAACTTCATCGTCTGAGAAATCCATCGAATAGTCAAAGTTTGGCTCGATGTTTGTGCTATCAGCTGGCGCAGGATCCGCTTGAAATTTTGATTGTAGAGTCGAAATGGGCTCAATAGCAACTGCTTCCTCGTCAAAAACCTCCTCTTCGCAGACTCCACTCGCTGACGCTTCTCCGAACGCTGGAGCTGGGTCGGATAGTATGACCATTGACGGTCGTTTTGCCTCCGAAACAGATAGGGATGCCTCTTCTCCCTCGATACTTTGGTCAAACTCATCACTCTGGCTCGCGATGCTGCTACCACTGCTGCTGTTCTTCTTGGCTGTAGACTGAAGTGGGTTTTGCCACGTACTGGCAGCGCGTATATTGGTAGCGGCCACAGGTTGCTGATACTCCACGACTGGTGCATTGAAAGAAGGTGGAGGCCCCTCATCCGATCCATTTGCAAACGACGCAGATGCGTCCTCGTCCTCGCTGCAGTTGGTCTCTTGGGGACTCTGCGTATTGTGAGTTGGCGTAGATGAGACTGCGGGCTTTGTCCTATAGTCTTCATCGTTGTCGTCACTTTCATCTTCCGAATTGATCGCTTTCACCAACTTTGTCTCTCTCTTCGATCGCTTTCCTAGAGAATTGTCTGTATCGTCATCCGAATCGTTCATGAAGTTGTCGTTCGAATCTTCCATACTCAACTCAATGCGTCGACGAGAGCTTCAGAACCGGTTAGTACAGCCAACAACGAGCGTAACCTGTTGTCCGTACCTGCTTCGCTCGCTTGAAGCTCCTCCAGCAGTCACAGATTTGGCCGAGTACTTGGACAGGAAGCTCTTGGCCTTATCCAAGGCGCTGGACGATGCATGTGTGGCTGTCGTGCTACGCTTTGGATGTTCCTGCTGAGGCTTCCGCTTGGGCGAGTCGCTCTCACCGCTGTCGTCCAGCTCCTCCTCGCTGTCATCCTCGCCTTCATCACTCTGTGCTGTGTATCGAGAGCTCTTGTCCGCTCTGTGGCTGGGAATGGCGATCTCAAAGTCATAAGGATCATCGCCCATCGCTTCGCGTCTTTTCGTGTCACTCGGATAAGAGTCAGAGCGCTCTATTCAGATTACTGTCTCAACACTGGACCGCGCTCTAATGCGGCATCCCGGTCACTCTGCACTACGTGGCCTCCCCATCAAGCAGCAGCATGTACTCGGTCTGGACGCGAGCCAACGCGCTCTTCTTCACGGCGCTCTCGGCACTGGCTGTGCTGTGCGCGCTTACCACGCTCAGCACGTACTCGCACGTGGCCAACCCGGAGGTGCGCGTGCTGCAGCTGCAGAAGGTCCACTCACTGCGCAACTACCGCGACAAGACTGACCGCGCCACACTCACGTTCGATTTGGACGCCGGTGCGTTCACCTGTCTTGCTCTGCTGTCCGTGACCTGTGCCTAGCTCATGCGCCTCATTGCCACAGACTTGAGCTCCGTTTTCAATTGGAACGTCAAGCAGCTCTTCGTGTACGTGCTGGCCGAGTACGAGAGCCCGAGCAATGCGCGCAACCAGGTGGTGATCTGGGACAAGATCGTGCAGACCAAGGAGGCCGCTGCCAAACTGCGCTTCATGGACCAGGGTGTCAAGTACTTCTTGGCCGACCAGTACGATGAGCTGCGTGGCGCCAACGTCTCTCTGCGACTCGAGTGGGACGTCATGCCAGTGTGCGGCAGACTGTTCGTGCACTCGGAAGGCCGCACATCCTTCGTGCTGCCGGACACGTACCAGGGCAAGGCCCCACGCGGCTGATTCGGCAGAGACAGAGGAAGGGATCTCTCGAGTAGGGAATAAATATATTCAATGGAACCTCCCTCTAGACCTTTTCAAATCGCGCGCGTAAGGCTGCCACCCCAGAGACCTCTTCTGCTGCTGCCGGCGTGGAACGTTGGATTGGGAGCGAGTTGTGACTCGCTGGGCGAGAGAGTCGCCTTGGTCTGGGAGGGAATTCAACTGGCAAATGGTGTTGGCCGCCAGAGTTCTCAGTGGGCAAGCTAGCTGATGAAGAAGACAGCGAAGGCGTCGAGCCTTCACGCCTCTGCTTCATCTTCGCTGCGATCAGTTTGATCTGGTCCATTCCAGACCCATTTGAGCTCGCACTGCTGCTACAGGGAGGTATGGACGATTCCGTTTGATGGTGTGGCTGTGGCGTCTCACTCCGCTCGTCCGTCATCCGCAGAGCAGACGTATCGATGCTAGCAGCTGATCGAGCCTTGATCAACCGTCTGCTCCGCTTCTTCTCTAGCGTTCGTTGCGATCTAACAGAGACGACATCGTCTTCGACAACAGGACGAGGCGGCACCGCCATTGGGGGCTTTGGTGGAACTTCCTCTGGCTCCTCAGTGCTGGGATTGGTGCTGGAGTTTTCACTGATCACCGAGAAAGTATCGCTCGCATCGACACCCCCGTGGATGCGTTGGCTGAGAGGCAGAGTCCGCGCCATTCGCAGTTGGTCGTTGAATTTCCTGGAATTCTTGCGCTTCTTCATGCGTTTGATCTTCTCGCTCTCCGAGTCGCCTCCGCCATCGTCGCTGAGCACCGAGGCAGTGCTGGCACCACTGATCGGAGCCCCACCGGCCCCGAAGAGATCTTCCCAAGTCTCTTCGTCGGCGTTGGAGCTCACTCCACTCGCTGTCACGCCGCGTGCAGTGTCAAAATCTCGTAGAGTCACGACTGTGTGAACCGAGGACACAGAGCTGAAGTCTGACTCAGTCGAATGGGCTCGACCACGCGCAAGCGGACGGAACTTCTGTCCGCCACCCTCTGCGCTGCTGCTACCGCCCAATTGCGTCCAGTCCGAGAGCGTGAGCGATGTGAAATGCACTTCTTCCCCCGTGTCAGCCGTCCGACGGGGCGAGACTGCGTTCGTAGTGTCGTCCAATGACTCAACCGACGCCAAGAGTGCGATCCGCTGGTCCTCTGCCAACTCGTACGCGAAGCACACATTCTGAACGTACTGCCGGATCTGCTTGCGTGAGAACCCGAAAGTCTGCATGTTGTACACGAACGACGTGACTTGACCAAAGACCGTGTTGTGCACATGCAGCACCAACGCCCCACGCTCTGCGCCCGAGAGGAAGTACCACGGCTGCTCCTGCGGCATGTGGCTCAGCTCTTCGCCGATACTCACAAGCAACGCGTTGCCCCAGTACTGAGGGATGCTCCAGATCGCGTGGTCGTGAAGAGCGGTCTGTAGATAGAATTTTTCGCCATTGGTCTCACGATAGAACGTCTGCAGCATGTTCATGAGCTGCTTAGTCGTTCTGGTGTCGTCGGTCTCCGTGCAGGCGTCCAGCACCAGACGCAGCGCTATTGCCAGAGCGTCAAAGCCCTCAACTGACAGCTCTCTTGTGTGCGTGCGTTGGTGGTTCAGACAGTGCACCAAGGCGTGGCGCACCACCGCCATGCGGTACATTGGCATGGAGCTTGGGTCGCTAAAGCGATTGCGGTGCTTGCTGGACACGCCCTTACGCGATCCCGCGCTTTGCAGCGCTTCCTCCGGCTCCACGAAGCAGCTCGCGACAAAGTCCTTGATTACGTCCACGTCGGTACTGGAGATGCCACTGACCTTGAGCAGAGCAGCGTCGTCCTTGGAAAGCGCCACGTAATTGCTGGGCTCACTGGCCAACATCTTGGCTTGATCACTGTGCCAATGGCGGTGCCACTCGAGTAAATACAGCGCCGTGGCGTGGCGATGTGTGAGCTCCGGCTGCATCGAGTCCACGATGTACTGCTGGACGACCGACTCGCGGTCCATCTCTCGCAGCACGCGCTGCATCTCGACCATGGCCTCGATCTCGGCCTGCAGAATGGCCACCTTGGTCTCCACGAACTGGTTCATTACGATTAGCATCGTATCAAGACGGTCCTCCTCCATGGACTGGGACAGCTCCGTGGCCTCCTCCACGATTTGGTCCCGTCTCGCGATGCTGGCGTAGAGCGCGTCACGCGCCTCAGCGAACTCCTGCGCGGCGCCTTCGTCCTCAGCCACAGCGTTGGAGTAACGGTACTGCGCGAGCTGGTAGGCGCGGATGACCTCCGGGCTGTTGGGCTGAACCAGGTACGTGGCTTCGTTGGCGTCCAGCACCTTCTTCCAGTGCAGCAGCTCGTCGAAGCCACGCTCCTGGCGACTGCGCGCTTTCTCCATCTTGCGCTCGGCCGCGCCCACGTCCTGCACGCTCTTCTGCACTTGGTTATACACATCGCGCGCCCACTTGCGCGACTTGCCCGAGTTGTCGAGCGGTCGAGTCATCTCTAGATAGGCCTTGCTGGCGGCCAGATGCTTCTGACCCACAGTCTGGTTGTAGTTCTTCATCAGATCGAAGAAGTTGGCCAGACAGCTCTGCGCCACCTCCTGTGGCTGCATGGACGTCACACTCAAGTGCATCTGCGCCACGAGGTGCTGCGTGTTCGAGCTGGCCTTGAGGTACTTGCGCAGCTGCTTGCGCACGCGGATGCCGCTCTCCACGCGCTCGTTCACGCGTACGAAGGGCACCTGGCGGAAGGACGGAGCGCCGTTCCCTCCGTGCAAGGGCGTGGGGCGCTCGCCCAGCATGTACGGTGGCGGCTGCACCACGGCGGAGCTGCTCATCGTCGCTATGTCGGCGAATGGGATGGGGATGAGACACCAGCACATGCGAGTAATGCCCCCAAAATTGCCTTATTTAGCCATTGAAATTAGATTTATATCTTATCTAGACATTTAAGCTTAATATATCTACTGATGTAGACTGAAACATTCATAAATTGGAGTGGATCGAAAAAAAAGTGGACCACGTAATATTAGGCCCCCGATCCAAAACAGCGCCCCCCGATTCCCCCCTTGGGCAACAGACGAAGAAAGAAGCGAGCAGCAAGATGGTGCGTGCCGCTGGACCGCTCTGTAGCTCTGCAGCTGCCGACAAAGCACGCAGTGAATGGGAGGAGTGCACGAGAGACTAACGTATCTTCTTGCTGTGGTTCTAGTCGATTCTTTCCTACAACGGAGCGGCCATTATCGCCATGGCCGGCAAAGATTGCGTGGGCATCGCATGGTGCGGATCTTTTGCTCTGCTGAAGCGATGCGAGGGTGTAAAAGGACTGACGACGTCTTGTGTTATCCTCTAGCGATACGCGATTGGGTCTGCAAGCTCAGACGGTGGCCATGGACTTCCAGAAGGTCTTCCGTGTCACTGACAAGACGTTTCTCGGTCTGGCTGGCCTGGGCACGGATGTGCAGACCGTGTCGCAGCTGTATGTCGGCTTCATCGAGCTGTTACTATGTGACTTGGCAGCTGATTGGTGTTTTGTGGGCGATCTTCTTTAGGCTTAAGTTCAAGGTGAACATGTACAAGATGACGGAGGAGCGCGAGATCAAGCCCAAGACCCTCAGTGCGCTGCTGTCGTCCATGATGTACGAAAAGAGGTACGCACGCTGCTTTGGGTTTTGCGCTTGAGAAACAAGCACCAACCACATGATATCGCAATACAGATTCGGTCCGTGGTTCGTGGAGCCGGTCATCGCCGGATTAACAGAAGACAACAAGCCATTCCTGTCGAGCATGGACTGCCTCGGCTGTGAGATGATGACCAAGGACTTCGTCGTGGCCGGCACGATGGAGGACGCGCTCTACGGCATGTGTGAGTCGCTCTACCGCCCGGATCTGGTAAGTAGATACAGAATAAATGGCCACTGATGTCCAGCGCTGATCCCTTTTTGCCGCAGGAACCGGAGGATCTCTTCGAGACGCTGTCACAGTGTCTGCTGTCGGCCTGCAACCGTGACGCACTCTCTGGTTGGGGCGGCGTTGTGCACATCTTGACTCCCAAGGGCGTCATCTCCAAGCAACTACAGTCGCGCCAGGATTAAGATGTCGTCGTCCTCAAGCAGAGTCCAACACTTCGTGGATCTGTGACGTGTGATCCGAATGTAGCAGTAAAGATCGCACCTTTGATAATGCACACGGTGTGTGTGGACCACATCTATCCAATGATTTTGGTTAAGTTCGTTTTGAAAGCGTTTGTTTGGGAATGATACGCGTAGGATTGGACAGGTCGGCGTCATTTACCAGCACCAAGCAGGACGGGGTATCATGGGCGACCGCCGCCCTTCCCGTGCAGACAAGGAGACCTCCACAGGGCCCAAGGCGCTGCCATGGGGCATGGACAAAGCAGAGATGCAGCCAGGCTCCTTCGCTTCACTCACGGACGACAAGCTGGCGCGATTTGTCATTGGCCAGCAGAAGAAGACCAAGTTCGCCAAGGTGTGTCGTCACAAGAGCGGACAGGCGGAAACGATGCGAGGCTTACGTGGCTTTCTCTACGCGTCAGGAGCGAGAGGACCGAGAGCTGCGGAAGAAGCAGGCGGATGCAGAGGCGGCCAAGATCTACGCCTCTTTCGTGGCTTCCTTTGAGACAGAGGACGAGACGCTTGGCAAGGCGTTCGTACGAGGAGCGGTGCGTGTGGCTTGCCTCCTCTTTCTCTGAGAACAGATCTTACTAATATGCTAATGCTACAGCCTAGCCACGTTGCCGAGCAGAGCAGCAGTCAGCCGGAACGAGAGCATCCGCCTGGCGCGATCTACCGCCTGAAGCCCAAGCCGTCTCCAGCAGCAGGAGCTAATGCCGCTGCCTTTGGCACTGGCGTGAACCCATTCACTGGCAGGAAGCTCTCGGAAATGGACAAGGTGGTGGAGGAAATGGAGCGAGAGGAGCCAATAATCCAGCAGTCGATCAGGAAGAAGCGACAGATTGATCAGTTTCTGGAGGAGATCAAGGACAGGTACAATTACCAGAGACGTCTTGAGCTGGGAGCCTCGACTTACTGGGATTTGAAATGTTTGCAGGGAGCCCGCAGCCCCATCATTGAAAGAAACGGAACTTGGCAAGGGCTCTTTCGATAACGGAGACCCCGAGACGACCAACTTGTACGTTGGAAACTTGGCTTCGACCGTCACAGAAGAAGCTCTGGAGGTATGATTCATGTTGATCGAGTGAACATTTCGCCTCCCACGCTCTCATGGACATTCTTGTTTCCGTTCATAGGCGGAGTTTGGGCGGTATGGAGAAGTTTACTCGGTCAAGATCATGTGGCCACGCACTGAAGAAGAGCGGATCCGGAAGCGGAAATGCGGCTTCGTCAGCTTTTTCCGGCGAAAAGATGCAGATGAAGCACGCATCGCCCTTCACGATCGAGAGGTTCGTGAAGAGTTGATTCCCTGTTGATGGATTCCGGTAGCTTATCTTGTTTCCATGACGTCGTAGTTGGATGGCCTGCCAATTACCGTTGGATGGGGCAAGGCTGTGAAAATTGACCCTACAATGAGTCGCCTTACGAAGGCGGAGGCATCTGCTACTCATAATCCTATAGCAAATGTGGAATATGCAGACCTAAGTAGCAACCCCAAGATCGTGGTCAAACTGCCAATAGACCAGAACGAACGGCAGATCGTGGACGGATTGGCTCGTTTCGTGGCCAAGGACGGCCTACAGTTCGAAAACGCTATTCGAGCCCGCGAGGAAGGAAATCTAAACTACCGCTTTCTGTTTGAGACGCAATCGCCTTTGGCATTGTATTACAAATGGAAAGTATACTCATTGGCAATGGGTGATCAAGAGCATTCTTGGAAACAGACTCCGTTCCAGATGATTTCAAATGGATCGATCTGGGTGCCTCCTAAAATGCCGGCAGTCGCGACGGCTGTGACATCAACTTCGCGGTCAAAGAGTCGAAGTCGACACCGTGAACGAGAGCCAGGGAGACGACGACCACGATCGCGATCACGATACAGCAGTTCCAGCAGTCGAAGTCCAAGTAGAAGTCCTCGGAGAAAGCTTGCTCGTAGAAGTCCTAGTCGCAGTCGCTCTCGACACAGCAGATCTCGATCTAGACAGAGACAACGCAGCCCTAGTCGAAGTCGAAGTCGTGGTCGGTATGTTCGACGGTCTTCATCGTCAGAAAATGGCGGCAAATCTCATCGACAGGAGCGGCTTCGCGATCATCACGAGGATGAAAACGGTAACGACATCCATTTGCACCGAGCTCAATATCACGATCGACGGCCTTGGGAGCGGAATGATGCATTGAGCGGCCCTTCTGTTGTGGACAAAGACAGCAAGATGCTTACGGGTCAACAGATCGCCCGGGCTCGTGACATTGAGCGCGGACGAGAACGCAATCGACTCGCGCCAGAAGAATACGACGAGTTTAAATCGCTGCTAGCGGACTTGACGCTGGAGCGAGAATCCGTGAAGCGAGCGATGGGGTTTGCATTTGACAACTCAGAAGCTGCGGCGGATTTAGTCGGAGTTATTCTAGAAGCTTTCAAGGATCCGAAGGCGTCGGCTGTGGCTCAAGTCGCCTATTTGTATGTCACGTCTGACATCTTGCACAACAGCTCGGCTGCAGTGAAGAATGCGTCGCTCTTTCGTACGACGTTCCAAGACTGTCTGCCGCAGATTCTGGACCAACTGCGATTGACCCACAAGAGTATAATCGGGCGCATGTCGGCAAATGCCATGAAGGAGAAAGTGTTGCAAGTGCTTACAGCTTGGGAAAGTTGGAGCCTGTTCCCTCCGCTGTTTCTCGTGGGACTCAATGCCACGTTCCTGCGCAAAGTGGAGGAGAGCGAGTACTCGCCATCGGTTGAGCTTGAAGCTGTTGACATTGAAGAGGAACGACTTCGCAAGACTTGCAAGCAGGCCGGAATTTTATCCACCGGCGATGCGAGGACCCTGATGCTCCGATTGCAATGGCTCAGGGAGTTCACAGCGCCAAAGGCAGCCGTGTCAGCTACTGCTGCTACAAAAAGTGATAACGTCGGGTTCTCTGTGGGCCAAATGGACCAGGCAGCAGCTGACGAACTGGACGATCGACTGACGAACATGACAAAACAAGCGCCAGTGGAGCAAGACGATGTGGATGGCGAGCCTATGGACGAAGACGATCTGGACGGGGCTCCTCTGGACGAAGAGGAAGATCTCGATGGTGAGTCGATGGACTGTGACAGTTATGTTCCGGTTGAAACCTCTACGAACCAGCAAGATAATCTCGATGGCGAACCTCTTGAAGAAGAAGATCTGGATGGTGAGCCACTAGATGGGGAGATTTAGATGGCGAGCCCCTTGATGGAGAAGATTTGGACGGCGGGCCGTTTTAGGAAGTGACCAAGGAGACTAATTCAGCCAAGACTCGTTTCTTTACATTGGAGCTCTGGAGAGTTCAATGAGGTCGAGGGAGTCGTCCTCCAGGTCGAGAGGCTCCATGGGCTCTTCTGAAGGATCGATAGCGATGGGTCCTGCTGGTCCCTTGGCTGATTCTCCAGCTTTGAATTCCTCTTGTTCGTTTGAGCTGCAAGAGACAAACAATCCGTATCTTAGACATTAAGTCACGTGAGAGACGGCAATACGTACGAGTCTCTTCTTAGCGCTTCGTCCTGCAGCAGAGCGATGTGAAGTGTGCGCAAATGCGTTTCCCTCTGCTGTGAGATCAATAATGCAAGTTCAGGAACACATAGTCGTCTCGTGGGACTCTACTATCGTATTACAGTAGGGAAAAGGATATTGCACAGCAGATGGAGCTTCTGCAGCTTCCTCAGCGCATTGAGCTCAGTGGAGAGCGCTGATGCGGTCGCTGAAGGCATGGACTCTACGATCTTCCAGGTGCATAAGCCTTTACACGTGCGTTCAGTCCCACTCCAGCCCTGACCTCATGGACTCGGGCCCAAGCATCGCATCGCTCTCTCAGCACGTCCTTGAGCGTTGTGGGCACGATCTCTTGCTCGGGAGGCGGTGGCAGCAGATCCAAGAGTCCCGATGGATGTTCCAGAGACATGGAGCGATGAAACTCCACGTACGGCATGCGGTCTCGGGGCTTTCGCGTCGTCATGACGACTGGTCCACCGACCGCAGAGGACGGATCAAATTGAGAGTGAGTCAAAGGTCGCCGGCGGACCAATAGGACGCATCCGCATATACAGACAGCAAGCAGACAGACAGATCGACATACAGAGCTCATGTTCTATGGGAAGAAGATGAGAAGGCCTGGCGAACGGTACAGGACGGTCGCGAAGACGAAGAGGTCTATGGAATGTGACGAGAGTGAAGAGATGCAGAGGCATCCACCGGCCACATTCAACTTGAGACATAAAGCACACGCGTAACACACAAAGAGTAATGCCCCAAATTTCCACATGGATCAAGGATTGGGCGTGCCGGTGTGGCCGACCCCATGTGGCCACCACATGGGCTTTTTACTTCACAGCCACAGTAAAAGACAACGGCAGACGAAAAGGCCGACGCGAATTGTTTTTGCAAGGTTACTTGTCAGAGAACTGCGATCCCGAAACCCTCGCATGCCTTTCCCCAATACAATTTGTGAGCATAATCCTTGCCAAATGCATATACCTAACGTTACCTAATGATGTAACCCTATACGGCGTGCGGCCATGTGGCTGTGTTCCATAACCATGCGATGAGGGCTTCAATCAAGTTTGCTCGAAATGGGGTGCGTGTTGGGCCACTCATTTCCAGATGGCAGGCCCGAACAGCCAATCGCAGCACCGCATTTGTGCTGTCGGATCGTTTCTGCTGACTCGTGGCGCACCGACTCTCAAGGTGGCTGTGTCCACGGTGGCCGAAGAGGAGGGCCAGGGCAGGGCGGCGGCTCTGGGCCCCGCCCCACAGACTCGCGTCTGACTCAGTCTTCTTGTGGTCCTTCGCCGACGAATCGACAAACACTCCACTCGCCACTGCGTATCGCGAGTCCTAACATGCGCCCGACGTCAGCGCTCCTGCTCCTTTTTGCGGTGCTTGTCGCCTTGCACGGCGACCCGCAGTACAACGGTCACGTCGTGGCGTTAACGGCAGCCAATTCGACCACGACATCCTCCGGTTCATCGTCCACCGACGCCGGCTCCACGTCCACCACCACGACTCCAACGATTACGACGGCCACTCCAAAGGCCACGACGGCCACGCCCAAATCGACCACAGCCACGCCCAATTCGACCACAGCCACACCTACCACAACCTCAGCCTCGAACTCAGCTTCGGTATCTACGTCAAGCTCGGCTTCTGCGAGCAAGGACACGACCACGACCCCCACTACGTCTGAATCTGGCGCGGGTACCGTGTCTGCAGCCGCAACCGACTCGACGTCGACTACAACTACACCTGCAACGACTGCGCCGTCCACATCCACTTCCACAAGCGCCAGCACCTCAAGCGCTGCATTGTCTGGCTCTGGTACCTCGCAGTACGGCACGAAGACGTCCACGTCTACCTCAAACTCCGGCTCCACGGAGTCTACAAGCACGTCCAGCAGCAAGTCGAGCTCTGTTGGCTCGTGGCTTGTGCCCACCGTCATCGGCTCGGTCGTGGTGCTCTCCCTAGTCTTCGTGACCATGTATGTGCGGGGACAGAAGCGGGACGACGATGACGATGCTCGCCCGAGTGAGATGTTCTTCGAGCAACCCAAGTCTAACACCCATGTGGCCGGTGCCCGCATCGATCCCTCTGTGGCCCAGAAGACTCAGCAGCACCAAGCTTTGGCCGTGCAACAGTACCAGCAGACTCAGCCACAACAGCAGACACAGCAGTACCAGCAGCAGCAACACTACCAGTACCAACAACAACAACAGACTCAGCGTCTCGCAGCCAACACAACTCAGCAGCAGACCTACACGACGTACTCGAGCCAGCAGGTGACAGCTATGACTTCGCCCACGGCCCAGCCAGCCAACTCTCGCCAGGCCGCTGTGGCACGCCAGTCCAACAGCATTCGCCCTTCAATCGCCATTCAGCCGGGCACATCGGTCACGGGTGTGACTCTCTAGTCTCAAGTGGAAGCAGCAGCAGACAAGCAAAGAAAAGCGTTTTGGGTGTTTTATATTCTTGTTTGTCTTTTTATAATGGCTTCTTATAATAGAGCACAGCTGCATTTTCAGTCACTTGAGGCGTCGTTTCGAGACTGCAGACCGCAGAGCCTCATGGCGACAGTCAACCTCCTCCATCGGTGCGTGTCTCGATGACTACTAATCAGTTTACGTTGTTAGGTGGCCTGTGTTCTCAGTGTGCGGCCAGCTGTCTTGCTGACGAACTGCGGTCGATGTGCCTAAAAAACGTAGCCATATCTTCGGCCTCAAGACAGATGTGGCCAACAATGCCGTGTATGTGGACGATCAAGCCGTGGCGTACCCCGCGGGCCACAACCTCGTCGTGTACAGCTTGGACGAGAAACGGCAAAAGTTCATTACGGCCACAGAGACCACGGAGGGCATCACGGCCATGGCGCTGGCACCCAACCGCCGCTTCGTGGCCGTGGCCGAGAAGAGCGACCGTGGACTGGTGAGCATCTACGACCTCAAGACGCTCAAGAAGCGCAAAGTGCTGAGTAGTGCGGACACACAGGGCCGCAGCTACGTTTGCATGGAGTTCAGTGCCGACAACCAGCTCCTGTTGACCCAGGGAGGCGCCCCAGACTGGATCCTCACGTGCTGGAACTGGTCCAAGGGCAAGGCCGTGGCCAGCATCAAGAGCCCCATCCACGTCACGCTTAATGCGACGCCCAGCTCCGCTATGCTCGGCAGCAACAGCAGCGCGCACTTCGGCAGCAGCACCATGAGCATGATGAATCCAGGCACTTCGTCCGTCAATCTGCATCCAGCCAACCCCAATGGGCCAGCTGCGACCCCAGTGGTCGATCCCCATGCTGCGACTGCTCCAACCATGTCGCTCGTGACCTCGTGTACGTTCAGCAATGTGGATCCAGGTCTGGTCTGCGTTACAGGCGTGAACCTCGTGCGCTACTTCCGCGTTCTCGAGAACGCCTTTCGACCCATGCCCAGCCCCCGCATGGACGCGCACGTCTTCCTCTGCCACGTCTGGATCAAGCAGCGCGATGACTACATGGTCGCTGGCACGATCGATGGCGATCTGCTGCTGTTCCACGGCGGAGAGTTCGTTGCGCGTCTGACGGTCTCTCCAGGCGAAGGCAGCGGCGTGTACTCGCTCGTGTCCACCACCAAGGGCGTGCTCTGCGGCTGCGAGCAGTCCGCCGTCTTTATGTTCGCGCTCAACAACGAAGTCGCGTCCAACGCAGACAAAAACCCAGCGGATCTGCTGATCATGCAGCGCAAGGTCAAGGTGGACGCCGTCCCGGCGCAAGTGAACACGCTGTGCGTGAGTCCGAACGAGGACATGATTGTGGCCTCGCTCTCGAGCGGTCAGTTGCTGACGTTCCCTTACCAGCACCAGACCAACGGCATGGCCACCAGTGGCAGCTCCACCATGGCCAGCACCGGCAACGGGACCATGCTGTCCATGTCCAGCAGTGCGAGTGAAGATGTGTCTCTGGCGGCCTTGAGAAGCGACGACGTGGACTACGTGGTCTCGGCTTTCCATAGACCCAACGAGTGCGGACTCATGCACGTCACGGGCATGGACGTGTGCGTCCGCAAGCCCATTCTAGTCACCTGCGGACTGGACAAGAGCGTCCGCGTGTGGAACTACCTGGATCGGTGCTGTGAGGTGGCCAAGCAGTTCAGCGAGGAGGCACACAGCGTGTCCTGTCACCCGTCCGGTCTCTATCTGCTTGTGGGATTCGCTGACAAACTGCGGCTCATGAACATCCTCATGGACGACATCCGACCCGTGAAGGAGTTCCCAGTCAAAGCGTGTCGTGAGTGCCAGTTCAGCACAGGAGGCCACTTGTTCGCGGCTGTGAACGGCAACACCATCCAGGTCTTTTCCTTCTTCTCCTGCGAGCTCGTGGCCAATTTGCGTGGCCACAACGGCAAAGTCCGGTGTCTCTACTGGAACGCCGACGACTCGGGTCTGATCTCAGCTGGCATGGATGGCGCTGTGTATCAATGGGATCTGGACGAAGCCAAGCGCGAGGCCGAGTTCGTGCAAAAGGGCGTGCCGTACTATTCGGCGCTTTGCAACCGCGAGGGAACGGCCATCTACGCTGTGGGCAACGACAAGATGCTCAAGGAGATCGAGTTCCCATCGTCCCAGCTCACCAAGGAATTCCTGTGCGACAGCGTTCTGGGCCAACTTGTGCTGTCCAACTCGCAGCGCATGCTCTTTGGAGCGAGTGCGGAGCCGGACCGCCCCGGTGCCGTGAGGTCGTTCAAGTTCCCGTTGACGGGCGAGTCGGCCGAGTTCCAGTGTCTGAGCGCTCCGGTCTCTCGTCTTCGCATATCGCACGACGACTCGTTCCTGTTCGCTGCGGGCGAAGACGGCTGCATCTGCATCTTCGAGATCCGAGACAAGGAAGGGCGGCCTCGCGTGGGCGACGGGAGGTCTGGAGCTGCTGCCGGTGCCACGGCAGGCATCGTGGGCGGCGGCGGAAGCGAGTTCCACCATTTTGCCAACTTTTCTGAAGAGATTCTGGTCACGAAGAGCGATCTGGAGGAGAAGAACACGCTCATGTTGGAGCTCAAGAACAAAGTGGATGAGCTCATGCTGCACAACGAGTACCAACTGCGTCTCAAGGACATGACGTACAACGAAAACCTTAAGGACCTGACGGAGAAGTTCACGCACGAGATCGAGCTGGAGAAGAACAAGTACGAGCTGCTTCGCGAGGACAAGAACGACATAGAGATGGAGTACGAGGAGAAGATGAAGCAGATGGAAGAGAAGCATTTGCAGCAGATGCAGGAGGTCGAGGCGGAATACCAGCATCGCATCATGAAGGAGGTGGAGAAGTACCAGGAAGTGCTACAGCAACGGGAAGCGCAGAGTCTGCACTGGAAGAACGAGCAAGCGAGGCTGATGGGTATGCACGAGAAGTACGTCACAGATGTGACTGAGGACTTCGAACAGCGGCTGAACGAAGACCGTCAGCTTCGTCTGCAGATGGAGGAAGAGAACGAAGAGCTGGGGCGTGAGTACACAGAGACGATCTCTCAAGTTGAAGCTGATGTGGACGAAGAGATCGAGAACATCAAGCGTAAGTACGATGAGAAGCTGCAGGCCGAGAGAGAAGCCACGTTGAGATTCAAGGGAGAGAACGGCATCATGAAGAAGAAATTCTCTGCTCTACAGAAAGATATCGAGGACCAGCGTGATCAGATCAAGTTGCTGCTGGAAAAGGAGAAGGATCTGATCGAAGAGATCAAAACGCTGGAGAAGGAGATCCAGGCGCTCAAACGCGAGATTCGAGCACGAGACGAGACGATCGGCGAAAAGGAAAAGCGCATTTACGATCTGAAGAAGAAGAACCAGGAGCTAGAGAAGTTCAAGTTCGTTCTGGACTACAAGATCAAAGAGCTCAAGCAGCAGATCGAGCCTCGTGAGAACGAGATCGCAGACATGAAGGACCAGATCAAGGAAATGGACCGAGAATTGGAGCTTTTCCACAAGAGTAATGCGCAGTTGGACCTGATGATTGGCGAACAGCGAAAGCGCATCAACGGCATGCAAGACGAGATCGCAAAGTATCGCAAGCAACTCGGCGACCAACAGACTTGGATCAGGCGCTTTCGCTGCGATCTGTACGAGTGTGTTCAGCATATCCAGAATCCAAAGGAACTGACGCTCCAGGTCGCGACACTGTACAAGAAATACGTCACAACCGATCTGACAGGCAACGAGGTCGAGAGCGAGATCCAATTGGAGTATGCGCGCCAGAAAGAGTATTTGGAGAAGTCAGTTCACGTGCTCAAGAAGAAATACACGCGTGATGTGGCCCAGCATCAAGGCGAGAACATGCGCGCGACAGCAGAGAACATGCTGCTGATTAAGGAGATCAACGAGCTCCGCGGTGCTGTGACTGCAGCCAAAGCGACTTTGCAGATGGAGCGCGCGGCTTATAGCGTACGAGACATTCGAGACTCCGCTGCAGCAGCGCACCAGAAATCGGCATTAGATAAGGATCCTGATGCGTTAATCAGCCAACAGAGACAAGAGATCGAAGAGCTACGGCGTGCAATTCAAGCTATGGAGACCAAGGTCGCGAAGCAGCCTACCGATACATCTGTCTTCCCTCCAATTCGTGGCGTTGACGGTTAGCGTTTCAATCAAGACCTTTGTTGCCAAGAACATCTGCATATTGCAATGGATTTAAACGATCACCGTCTCTTCTTTACTCTTGTAAACATTGAGCGATTTGCCTTTTAGAGCTCCAGGTCAAGCAACGTGATGGCGTTGTCGCGAAGAATTGCGTTCTGCACACTGGTGTCCATGTCAGCCATGATCTCGTAGTTGGCGATGGTCGACGGCCAATCTGCTTTACAGATGTTGCCGCCTCGGTCAACGTCCGGAGGGAAAAACGGATTGTCCGTGCCAAACACGATCTTGCTGGGACCCACCAAGTCGATGAGACACTGCAAAGCTGGCGTGTGGTACGCCACGGCATCGTAGTAGAAGTTCTTCAGGTAGTGACTGGGCGCATACTTCAGCCGATTCGCGATAGCCAGATCGTGGGTTACGCAACTATCAAGACGACCGGCAAGGAAGGGTAGCGTGCCACCCGAGTGCGCCAACAGCACCTTGAGTGTGGGAACCTGGTCCAACATGCCGCTCAATATGAATTGCGACACTGCGACTGTGGTCTCGAACGTGAAGCCGAGCGCCAGGAACAGTGCGTGGCCGTAGTGATGATAGTGCTCGTTGCCGACGCCGTAGTGCGGATGCAGGAAGATAGTGAGTCCAAGGTTGTCAATCTATGCATGATTTCAGACGCTTGAGGACTCGATGGGATTCAAATGGCAAGATTCATCTCGTACCGTTTGGTAGAATGCCAGCATGTCTGGGTCGTCAAGCCCCTTGCCCAGACCCGCGGTGCTCAGGATAATGCCGCGGACGTGTGGCAGAGACGCAATGTGGTGCAATTCCTCGATAGCTTTGTCCAGTTGCTACAGATCGCTACAGTCTTCAGCTCCTCGATCCATCATGTCTATCAAGCTCAGAAGACGACGTACCTGCGGGATGACGCCAAAGGCGAAGAACCGGCCTTGCGAATCAGCGCATATATCCTGGATATCCTGATTCAGTGACTTGGCCATGGAAATTTGCTCCTGAATCGACAGGAAGTCCAGCCACGGGTTGGCTAGACTGAGCACGGACACGCTGATGCCATGATGGTCCATGTACGACAGCTTGTCCTTGACATCCCAGTACTCGCCGCCAATGGGACGACCAGCACTGATAGATGTGCCAGGTGCAGACTTATTGGCATCGTCAATCTGCTGCTGTTCGTCTGGCAGGATCACTAGTCGCTCTTCTTCCTCGAAGCCAGGTAAGCGTCGCACGAACGGCACGTCCTTACGCTCACGCAGCATGGCCATGTAGCGGGGCAGGTACACATGCGTGTGCAGGTCGATGGAGTTGACATGACGTAGATGGGTCTTCCCCTGACTAGAGAGCAAGGCGCACGCATTAGGCGGAGCCAGAGACACAGAGCGACGCGTGGAGCTGCTCACCTCTGCAGGAACTTGGCCAGGCGGGATGACATGGCAAATGAGAAACCTATCTATGAAAAGGACGATTTCTGCGATCTGATTGGCTGAAACGCCTGAATGTGAATCAAATTGGCATTCAAGTTTTCGGCGGAAATTGGATGTACAGTATGTGACTTGAGAAGAGCAATCACGTAGGAAGAAAATGCTACTGTGATAGATTACATAACCCACGAATTCCTACTAGCAGTACCAAGTCCGTCTCCTTGCCCTTGGCCAACCAAACTGTATGAGGAGTCCGTTTCCCGTCACAGTTGTTAAGTCGAACGCGCTCAGCTTGTCTTGCTCGACAACGAAAATAATCTCCATTGTCTTCACCTCAAAACTTTCGGCCGACTCCGACAGCATTTTCAACCATCGATATAAGTGTTCGATGTGAAAAGAATGCTTGTGGGCACTCGTCACTTGCACAAAGCGCACGTGCTGAGTACGCTTGCACACCATAATAGCGTCATATCCGCCTTGGTTCCATTTTTCTGGCTTGATCCAAACGGGGTGAGCAGAAGAAAACGCAGGTATTCCATCCGCGACCACAATAACTGATTGACCCCACGTGTCAATCGTGTTTCCTGCCGCATCGACCGCCATTTCGAAGACTTGCGAAGAACACCATCTCCAACATCCATCCGTTCAATGCTGGGTTTGAACTGTCTCGATGGTTCGACATGAACTTCTTGATAGCCTCTGGACCGCATCTGACGGCAATCAGCGTAGCAGCACACTGGCTGATCACAGGCGACACCGCACCTACGTCATCAGGTCGCTGGAACATCCCAAACAGACGGTTGATGCTTGAAGATGAACGCTGGCCACTAGTGGCAACAGTCGCAGCATCGTTCAAGGAATCCACGGCATCACTCAACTTTGTCGCCACGGTCGCTGTGCGGAATTGAAACATATATCGACAGGAACCACCTGCGTAGTAATACTTGAACTCCACCATTGCCGCGCGAGACATCTTTTCATCCAGCAACACTGCAGGGGCATCCAGACATTGCGACACACTCTGGAACACCTTGTCATCCTTGATTGCATTGAGGTACTCATCTAGAGTCCATGACCACAGGTGGAACTCCTTTGCACGAGTCAGAATCTCCGTGTCCTCTTGTAACTTCCCACGGGCGGCAACTGAAGAAACAATTGCGAGCCGCCGCTGCTTCACCTTCGTGCCGTCAAGGAACCATTCGATGCACTGGCGCGTCAGCTCAATAAAATCATCTACAGCAGTCCACCCGTCAACGAGCACTACGTGATGCCTCGTATCTTCAATCATTAATACATCATCCACGTCCGAGATACCAAGAATTCGACTTCTCCGTTCGTCGCCGATGAGGCGCACGCAACGCCAACGCATAAGTTTGCTCACGTGGATCCACGACACGATCCATTCACTTCTGTTCAGAGTCGACGCGAAAGCCATGGCTGTGGTTGACTTACCCGTTCCAGGAGGGCCGACAATGACCTTCGTTCAATACTTTGTCGCGCAAAAACCCGAATTGGCGGTGGAATGTGGGCCTGCAGTAGAGCATCTTGTGAACGGGTGGAAGTCCGGACTCGTCCACATCCTCTTTCTCCAGCAGTTAAGTACTGTGAGTTCGGCTGATAAGCGTGTGATCCCCAACGAGTCGACCGCCACTCCAGGCGCTGCTTCTTATTGGCTACCGCAGCTTTCGGCACTGCTGGGAGTTCCACCAGCACGTGAATCTCTTCGTCTCCGGTTGTGAAGTCTGGCCCAAGCAACTCCTTCTTGTTGAGCTTCCACGACGGATGCATCTTCTTATACGCGGCGACGATCTTTCCTGACAACAAATCATCGATATTGTCGTCGTCCGCCAGCCACTTGGCTTCCCCTTTCTTCCGCGCCAAGTAGAGTGTCATCGTGGCTGGATCAACTTTGAAGCGCCTTTCTTCTCGTCCACAATGGCCTTTTGCAGCGCGCTCACTTTCGCATCGCGAGCGATCTTCACGGGAAATACAGTCCCTTCGCCGAACACTGCGCACTCCAGCTCGACCTCCACCATGTTCTTCTAGAAGCAGCGCACACTCCCGCAACACACAACACATTTTTAGCCAATCAGATCACTCCAATGGAATTATTTCTATTTCTGACAAATATATTCCTCAATTGGCCAACCAAGCTTACTGAGAAATAAATAAGGCTTCTCTGAAACAGATCCAGAGCCAGAGAGGAAGCGAAGACGGGTCGAAGCAGCAGTGCCAGCAGCTTTCTGTCGTAGGATCTATGTGTCCACGTAGAAATGAGTCATAGTGTAGGATTTATGTGTGCACGTAGACACGGGCCATGACGTAGGATTTATGTGTGCACACAGAACGCAGCGTAGGACACAGCTAGCACTGAAAGCTAAAGAATAGAGTTCATTCCAACAATTGAGTTATCAGCACTGCAGCCTCAAGTCTATCGACCATCGACTAGCCGGACCGCCTCGCTGGACCTATCGACCACTGACTAGCCGGACCGTCTCGCTGGACTGACCTGACCCGGACCGACCTCTCAACACTTCGATCACCTTATTGCGGGCTTTATTAGACTTTGCAGGTTTCCGGCCGGTACGAACGGTTGCTTTTCTTCCAGATCTTTAAGTTTATAGGAGTTTTTCTCTGTACTTAAGAGACAATAATTCAGTGTGTGTTTTACCATCAAACCCAGACGCTCTCGCCTGCTGACGAAGCGCAGGAACTCTTAGCCCAAGACCCTTCGGTAAGTTGGTGCGTACGAGTTCTGGCCAGCAAACATGGCGGGTTGAGTAGCCACGCTCCGGTATGCATTTGGTCTGAGTAGAAAGGTGTGAAGTCTGTGTATGTCTATATTCGGTCTAATGATGAGCGTGTATTGCTATGCTGCATTGGATTGGATCTCCCCCCGAGATCCTTATAAGTGTGATGGAATATGTATGTGTATTGATGCATGTGAATAAGCCATGATTCCCTGATGAGGTGCTATCGTATGAGAGTTCTCAGGAGCAAGATTGCGCTGAAAGATTTGAAGGAATATTGATTTATACTCGGCGAGAGGCATTTGCCTGTCAAACGTCTATGAGACGTGCTCGTATCTCTCTCCTCATGAGGAACGAGCAACTCGTTCCCTGGAAGAGTTCGAATATGTGGCGGTCGCATGTTGGCCTCGTGTACCGTGTCAAATGGTTGCAAGCACCTCGTATATCATACAGGCGAATCGCCATTGACTTAATGTCTGTTGGTTCAAAGGCGAGTTTTTACGGCGATATGTGCATATATTGTTATGTATGGGTCTTAACGAACTTTGATAGGTCGACCAATGATTGGAGCATATATATGCCAAATTATTTTATGCATATATGCTGCTTTAGTATGAGTGATTTGTGAAGGAAGTCGATTTATGTTTGAATTTGAGGGAGGTTTTATGCTTATAAAGTGTTTGGCCCAATGATCTCTATGGAATATGAAGGAATATGCATATATGAACAGTGTCACATATCTCTATATGAAAATACCATTAAAAAATGCCGCTGCAACAGCGTGAATGACGCCAGATCAAAGTTGATTATAGCCTTGTATCTCTGGCCGGGCGATCAACAAAGAGGCAATCCACGGACACAATGTGAGGTTATCCATCCTTATTTGTCCATGCCCTGGTCCGACCTGGAGCTAGTGTATGGACTATCAATCTATTGATTTCCAAAGCCACTTTATCACATATATTTCAGCATTGGTAGACCGTGTCCAACAACATCGTTTGCTCACAGGATCAAATTGGCGTATTTCACCGGCAGATTTTATTCCAATCGAGTGGAACTGCGGGTGGTCGCAAGGCGTTAAGACCTCAGCAATAGCTGCCTTTACTGGCTTCGTGCGTCGCTCGACGGGTTGAAGGTTGTCGCTTGACGTGCCTCTCTCAACTCTGGGATCAAACAGCACGGGTGATCCAGCCGGAGATACATCTATCCGCTGGAATCTGGGGGGTGTCTTCTTGCAGGGGTTGTGAATCTCTGCCCACAGCGCGTACAGGCAAAGATCTGGAATTGATGCTCGTATTCGAGCCTTCACGCAACTCCCTCGGCGTGGATTCCTTGATGCTCGCCCCTTGAGCACCCTTCACGCGAC
>JAADVW010000184.1:0-51897 GCA_023335875.1 Elongisporangium prolatum | reverse complement strand
GCAGTCACAGCCACGCGTTGGGAAGTATGCTGGTTGCCGGTTGTGTTGCACTGTGGAACACCATGCGGGCTTGAGCCACTCCGAGAATTTGATTCTTCTACTAAAGCAACCATCTAAATGCCTTCACTTGCTTACGATTTAATCATTTATAGCTAGGGCCTAATAAATATCCATGAATTCCACGGAAAAGGATTCTTTTGCGCCGCATGGATGCGCGATCGACTTAGGCGTCGAGATGTTGGCGTTTTATTATTGAAATGTGGAAAGACTATCCAGTCGTTTCCATTAACTGCAACGCCAGAAGGATCCTGCCTTTGCCGAGACTCAGCGGGCTCATTTTACTATCACCTGGTGGCTACGAATTTCATGACAGGCTCATGCACCACGAGAGGACTCCGATGTCGGACCACAGAGAAAACCAAACGGGCGCAGCCACAAGGCAAGCAAAAACCTACGCTCGTTCAAGTCGCCGCACCGCTTTGCCAGTTCAAACTGAACCGCTGCCGTGTAGCGAACAACATCAGTCTTCAACTTGCTTGGTTCCGCCTTCCGAAAGCGCCATGAAACCGTGTCTGCTGTTCAGTGTGCTGTTGACGGAGCTTGTGGCGCCCTCTGCCGGCCACAGTTCTGCGTCTCTCACAGTGTCGACGGTCTACGACTCGCTGGATTGCTCTGGCAGAGTCGTGCTGAACAATTACGTCACCAACGCAGACGGCGTCTGCACTGGAGAGGCGACCAGTCTCACGCTACCACACGCAAGCAACTACACTGCGAATATCCGATGCTGCGCGGCAAACTCGTCGTCAATACTTCAATATGACAAGATGACGTTCGGAACCAGCGAAAACAGGGCCACCTGGATGGTCTACAACGACAAGTCGTGCACGACGCTTCATCACGGCAAGCGAATGGCAGCTGACGACGACACAGGCGACAGTGAGGTGCAACCCGTCGGACAACGACACGTCCAGCAATAATGGCGGCATGTCCGACAAAATCTGGAACAACGCCGACTCGAAAAGCGTCACGTGGTCAGTTTACTCGAATTCCAATTGCACGGGCTCGCCCACCAGCATCACTGTAAAGGTCTCCGATATGGGCAAGTATCTCAAGTATAAAATTATCGATTACGCGACGATCAACGGCACCGCTTACGGCTCGTCGGTCACCCAGTCCACGTTCGCATGCCTGGCGCTGTGGCACCATTTGCCCCTTTTCATGTGGTGCACCTTATTTTGTGCCACTTCTGCCTGATTGGCTGAAATGGTGTCACTCTTCTCCATACTACCAGCAGCAGCACAAGCATGTCGCTCGGGTTCCTGACCGAGTCGGCGCTCGTGCCGTCAAAGGCCAAGCCGATCCACGTGGACTCCAAGTCGCTCTTCGACCTCAAGGCCGTGGTCTTCCAGAAGGAGCAGGAGCGGCAGCAGCGACGTGCTCAGGAACAGGACCAGGACGACTCGGGCAGGCCGGCCGGCAAGTATGCACATCTCAAAGGCCGCAAGCGCTCGGGGGAACACAACGACCGCGTGTTCAAAGGCCGCAATCGCGGCGTGGAGAAGCGGATGCGGAGGGACGAAGACGCGCACAAGGACCAACCACCTGACCAGGACGACGAGCGTGCGTGGCACAAGAAGTCCACAGAGGCCTTGAAGCGCAAGGCCAAGCTGTACGATGCCATGATGGCCGGCAAACGCTCCTCAGTGCTGGCAGCAGAGTGTCTCGTGGACTTTGATGCCAAGCGAGAGCTGGCAGTGGAAACTCTGGAGAAGGAGCTGGTGGAGATTACGGACGAATTCGGCCGCTCTCAGTCTGTGGTGAGTGGAGGAGATGAACACAAGGCGTTCTTGCGTGGCCAGCAGCAGGAAGCTCAAGCTGCTACGATTGAGACGCCTGTGGCTCTGTCCAACAGAGAAGACGACGCTGGAAAGGCTTCCAGTGGCAGCTTCGTGGTCTCGCAATGGGAGAAGCGCTTCAACTCCACAGAGAAGATGTATCTGCAGGAAGTGCATGAGAGCGTCAAGCTGGCCAAGACGACAGGTTCGCAGCTGGATCGACAGACCAAAAAGCAATTACGTCTGCAGAAGCTCAAGGCGCAGGCCGCTGCAGCTTCCTGCAACGCTGGCTCAGTGGACAAACGCTGTTCAGGCCAAGACGAGGCTGAAGCTTCAGCTCAAGCCACCGACTTCTTGACTTCGCTCATGTGAGCGCTTCACACAGAGAGACGTCGTACTAACACACAAATCTATTTCCTTTTCTATGAAGTACACCCACAGACGCTGTGGTGTTATCACTCAGGCTTGAACGACGACAGCGGATCATGTGTTCGTAGGCTTGGAAGCTTGGCAAGCGGCGTGACTGGGATCCCATTTAGCATCAGTGGCCTGAGTTTGGCTGGGTCAGCGTGGCGGATCATGGCACGCGCCAGCGCTACCATCGGATCTATCAGCAGAACGCCCGCTACACTCGTCTTACCGGCAAATACGAATGGGATCTCTGTGCACCCGAGTACGAGCACGTCGGCACCTTCCTGCCGAAGATACCGCACGTAGCGCTTGAAATTTGACTTGCACCGTGAGCTCACGGCTGGCGCAGTGCTCTTGATCCCCCAGCTTCTATTATAGATCGACTCGTGGAGCTCTTGCTGCATCGACTCGTGGACCTCGACAATGCGGAAGCCCAATGGCTCGAGCAGATCGTGGTAGGCCCGCGAGGCGCGAGTGCCCGTAGTCGCCAGCAGGCCGATGCGCTTGCTCGCTGGTGCGTAGGACACAATGAAGCGCGCCGTTTCCTCAAGCATGTGCACATACTGCGTGCTGGCAATGGCGTTGGAATGGGGTCTGGCGCTGGTCAGGCGCATGAACTCGTCCCAAATCGGTCTGGCGTGGAACGTGTTGCAGGGTACACCCGTGACCAGTCGTGTGCCGGAATCGTCCTCGGCGCCTGCAGCCACAGCGGCTTGGATCATGGCAAAGGTCCGCACCATGCCACACGCCGGGTTCTCTATCGCAGTCGCGTCGCCAGAGTCGAGCTGCTGCAGGTACTCGGAGCGATCCGTGATGTCGTCGGACCGAGACATGTGACAAACCGGCAGGTGGCCTTGGTCGTCACCGCCGCTCTCGGTATGCTGCAGGATGAGCTGATGCAGCAGCAGACCAGCTGCTGGCCCCACGCCGCCGCAAATGCCCAGCACCACGCGGCCACTGGGCTTCAAAGGCGTCGACTGGCTGCTCAATTGCGTCATCTCTCGGCAAACTGCACGTCAAGCACTAGAACAGTCATGAGACCATCACTCTGGACCAGTCGTCCTCATTCTGGCTCCACCTGACGACATTTACTCTGATCTGAGACACTCAGAACACGCCAAGTCTCCAGAGATTGATGCTGCTCTATTATAATTTCTGTATAATTTTAGCTACGAAGATCTAAAGGGCAAGACGCACACGCACATTTTCAAGAGTGATCAAGCCGCGCTGGTATGCGAATGCGAAGCGGTTGATAGCGGCTCGGCGCCAAAGTATGGGTAGCGCACTGGTGAGGTGTACGACGTTTCCTGAGCGCAGGCGTAGTATTCGGCGAAGCAAGTATCGCACACGCGCACGGGCTCATCATCGAATCCGATGCCGAAGAGCGAGACACGTCTGCTTGAGTGTTCTGCACATACAAGCGACATACTGTAAGTCTCAAGCTGCAACAATAAGGCACGATTAAGTGAAGCGTACCGTGGCAGAACGAATTGCCGCACATTCGACAGTGATGGCGTCGAACGAAGAGGTTGAAGGGCTCTTCGCACTCGTAACAGTTGTTGCTTCGTGCCCACTTAATGATGCGAGGCACTGGAGGACGGCCGCCGGTTCGACCCGAGACCGACACGGTACGCGATCGCGTACTATCACAGATCGATTCTGTCGGTGTTCCTGGATAACCAGTGTACATCCCACCGCTACCAGCTAGAGGAAACATCAGGACACGGATCAGAAACAGATTCACTGATAGCAACATACACCGCATGAAACGTACCAGAATAGCAAGCTGAGGATGTCATTGATGACGACCGCGTCGGACGGGTCACTCCGCCTTGATAGGAGGTCATGGAGGAAGCTGAAGAAGTGCGAATCGGTCGCGTGTTCATACCGTACGAAGCCGTCGATGCAGCGGATGAAGAACGTGTTTGACGAGAGCTGGAAATGGACATTGAATGGCCATCACGACGGCCCTCTTCCTCCTTTGACGCAAGAGACTGTCGTAGCACATCCATTTGTTGCTGGATGGAGTGGATTATACCATCCACGCTATTCCCATCATCGCTCAATGGAGGGTCTTCACTATGCTCACTCGCATTGTCACGGCCATCAAGCCAATTAGCGTATGGAGGCGGCTGGTTATAAGCCAATCTGGCGCGAGCACCTTCATCGTACGATCTTCGAGCAACCACCTGCTCGAGGAACTTGCACTTTGCATCCAAGGCTTCAATTTTTAGTGCCAACTGGGTCACAGTATCGTCTTGCTTGCCGGGAAGAACTGTGTGAGCCCGTCGAGGAGGTAGAAGAGAAACTTCGTCATCGCCCTCTTCGTTAGGATCATCAGAAAAATCTGCAGCATCCATTGACATACTTCGTCTGCTCGAATACCGAGGTGGAAGATGCTCTGATTCGTTTTCAGCAATAGCGTATCCAAAGTTGGACCTACGAGAAGACAGCTTGCGGGAATTTTGAGTTTTCGTTTGCACAAGCATTTTCTGCAGGCGCACAATTTCGTTCTCCAGCTGAGAGTTTCGCTCCTGAAGTTTGGTGTCCTTACGTTTCTTCTTTTTCGACGACTTTCTTTTTTCTGGAGCACGCCGGGTAATTGAAACTATTGAAGCCTGGCGCATGGGTTTTTCTTGAGAAGCATTGTCGCTCGAAGAATCATCGCCTTTAGCACTGGCGTATGATATCGCACCAATATCATCCTTGGTCACACGCGTTTCCTCAACAGATGAGATGACAGACTTTGTAACGACAACCTTAATTATTGCAGGGGCTTGCTCTTCCAATTTTTGCGCATGCTGCTTGGTTAAGGTGCATCCACGTCGAAAATGAATGAAAACACGCTGCAGATGATATTTCTGTGCCCTTTCATCAGCTTCGCGTTCTCGACGAAGCCAAACAGCCCAATTTCGCTGAATGATGCGCGCACAAAGTTCTTTCCGCAATTGGCAATTTTTGAGCCATAATTTCCAGCTTCGTTGAATTACAAGCGCAGATTTTTCTTTTCGCACATAGTATTTCCACAACCAAATTTTCCAAGTTCGCTGAATGATATAGGCTGAGTGCTCCTTGCGAGCGTTGTAGTTCCGCAGCCACTTTTTCCAGCTCCGTTGAATAGTGTAAGCAGCGTTTTCGGCACGAAGGCGCTTCATTTCTGCAAATCGACGTCTAGTGATAAATCCTCTCACAATCGATTGCACACGAGAGACGAACATTCGAACAAGTAGGAAATACTGGCGCCGGCGGTATCCACGGTAGTGTCGCTGCAAGACGATAGCAGCACGCTCACGCAGCTTTGCTCGAAGACGAGAAAAGCGGTTGAAAGTTGTTTTCTTGCAAAAAACCATTGTTCTACCGACTTGAACGTCCAGTTGCTGCACGCTCGCGTTATTCTCCCGAAAGCTAAATGACTTGGAGAGACGTCGTTCCTTTTGAACTTCATCCATTAGGATTGAAGATAAAGTTTTGCATCGTGCCTTTGGAGATGATTCGAGCATTTCATCTTTGCTCGTATGGTGAAATCCAGAAAATTGTTCAATGAACGTCGCATGAGCAAGTCGCACAGAATAACCAGCCCGAGCGATTCGCAGGGCTTCCAACACTCCGACAGAGCGAAGCTGCTCCACCATTCGTGCACGGTCAAAAACGCCAGCACGCTTCACTTCATTCGGTTTAAGACATCGGATGTAGTGAGCTTCGGTCTGGCCAATTTCGTCAATCAGCTCATCAAGCTGACTTCTGAACTGAGAAGAAACACTGGGTGAGCGGAGAAGAGAAAATCGTCGCCGACCAACACCATTATTCTCTGACCACTGATCCACGACGTCAACGTCTCCAATAGCATTCACAATTGCATTCTTTGACGAGCCTAGCAATTTGCTCGCATCCGCTGGTAGAATATCCTGGTTCTTCTCCACAAACTGTTCAGTGCGGTAGCAAACCCTGCCTGCAAAATGATGAACCACAAACTGGTGCTTCACACGATCCATTTTAGAGGCCGAAAAACGGCTGCCTTTCTTTGGACTGCTAATATCCTTCTCCTTCAGAGCGGGTGGCTGCAAGTAACGACCGAAAGAGGTCACCAGAAGAGGTAGGCCATACTTCTGCGAATTTTGCGGTTGACGGAAGCTCTCAGCGGACACCTCACTTCCATGATAACGGTAAAATTTGGTTCCCAGAGCTTGATCCGACCCTTTCGGCATAAGACACTCTTGGTCTATAAGTGAGAACAGACCATTCATTTTGTCGTCAAAGAGTGTCAAACAGGCTGCGTTGCTCGGGAATGGAATAGAACGCCAATCGATGCCTTCGTGAGTGTAGACGTCTTGCTCTTTAATAAAAACAAACTCATTAAATTGAGCCTGAAGCCGTTCGTTCGCGTAATTGATACACAATTGTTCAAAACCATTTTGTCGAAGATTCTCGAACCCAAAGATATCGAGAATACCAATCGTTTTAACGTTTTCGTCAGAGCTAGAATCATCAGAGTCACAATAATTGATTCCATCACTTAATCTCCGCACCAACCATGAGAAAAGACGGCCGTAAATTGCCTTTGCGAGCGACCGGCATACATCCTTGGACTGGTCGACAGTCAGCTTCATAAATACTGTTTCCGCGCCTGCTTTTATAGCGCGTGATGTTAACAAGGTCTCGAGATCGCTAGTCGTAAGTCCTAACAGTTCGGCACATTTTTCCAAGTGTGTTCGGCTATCTGCAGTGATCGCCGAACCTTCTTCACGCGTTGACGAATTATCTCCATGGACTTCCAGGCAGAAATTCACATTGCCCAAATGCAGAAGCGCAGCTAAAATCTGAAAAATCAACCGGGTTTCGTCTTCACCCACACCAGTGTCTTTAAAAGCTTCAATGGTCTCGACGTAGCGCTGTGCGTAGTGAGTGCCTGCGCCATTGCGACGTGAGAATGTAGGCGATCCGTACGCATTCAATAATTCATACTTGGCTCCACGAGTAAGCCCCAGTGACGATAGCAATTCCGCGTCTCCTCCTTCCAAAAGCTCATAGAAAATGTGGAAATTCCGCTCTTCTGGAGACTGGTGGATCAGTCGGACTTTCTCCAATAAATACGATGCGATCTCGGCGCCAATGATCTCGTTGTGCGCGCCAAACTGAATCTTGATGAACTTGCCAAAGCGACTACTGTTGTCATTGCGGATCGTCTGCGCATTGCCGAACGATTCGAGGATCGGATTTGTCTGAAGGATTCGCTTGCCGATCTCGACGCTCTCCTGGGCTGCTGCACTTACGGCCTCAATGTCGTCGCCAAAATTCCGCGATTGGTCAACAGACGTGAGGAAGTGCATCAGAAATTTGGTCGTTTCAGTCTTGCCGGAACCGCTCTCGCCACTCACGAGGATCGACTGGTTGTGCTGCTTGGCACACAGCAAGCCGCCGAAGGCCTTGCCTGCAATCGCAAATACATGCGGCGGTGTGGCAGCAAGACCGTTCGCGGGCTCCTGGTCTCCACTTGCGGCTGCGAGCGCATCGGCCTGCATGGCATTCTTGTACAGATCGATCGCTTGTTGTGAGTAGAGTGGCAGGTCCTTGAGCGGGTTCACTGCCACGAGAATCTCGCCGATCGACGTGTAAATGTGGTCTAACGCAAAGCGCTCGCTGAGCGCATGCAGCAGCGCTGGCTCGTGCAGATGCTCGAGTCCTGTGAGCCAGGCCAGCGCTGCCATGTCGGTCGGCTTGTTGCGAGTGCGGATCTCGTTCCGCCTTCGGTCGTCGTCGGCGTCGCTGCCGTTGGCGTCTTGTGTAATCTCTTCTTCGTCCTCGCTGAGGTATTTGCGCGTGACGACCTCGCCGCTCTCGAGCTGCACCTTGACCGTGCTGCTGGCAGCCAGCGTCTCGACCACCACGGCCGGCGCCCAGACCTGCTGCTCGCATGTGGCCCACACGCGCGTGCCGATCTCCATGTCGCGCGGTCGAATGAGTGGGTCTTGATTCGAATTGTGGTCGAGGGCGGAAAGTGACGGCGGTCAGAAAACGCGCAAAGAGAGAAGACGAGCCAACACACAATGTATCGGGTTCTGCGTTAAAACCGGAAACCAACGGTTGAAAACTGAACGCATAAGTTTCCGTTTCTCTTTCCCGAGGGGCAACTGCTGCGCAATCTCATAGGATGTGTGTGTATGGTGGTGGTGGTGGATATGCGTGAATGACGCAACGAGGGCGGAACTACCACAGTACTTCTCATCATGGCGATGCACCTGGCGTCGCTGTTCTCTTTGGGTAAAGATTATTTTAAAAGTAAAGGGTTCCTATAGTGTGGGTTTGAAGAGAGAACAAAAGAGAGATGCAGAGCAGCTGACAGCAAGCGGATTCTCTGCAATTATCTGCCACCTTTTTCTAAAAGGTCGCAGGCAGATTGAGGATAATTTTCGTATGATGAATTTGCAAAACGATTGACAAAAGGCGCACGATCGACAGCACCTGCGTCGCTTGCGATTTGACTTCGGTGGTGACGTCAGCTGGCTCATTAACCGTACAAAGCGATAACAGAAAGTGATTGTTTCTGGAGTATTTTTTTGTGCAGAAGGTATCTGAATCGTGAAACGGCTCCATTTGTGCGACGTTTTGTGGCAACGGGGCGGAACTTTATCAGCTGCTTAGTGATCGTATGTGGGAATCAACTGTACTGTACGTTCGCAAAGCAAAATTCCTTGACCGGTTTTTAGAGAGATAGCGGTGTTCTGGAGTGTGGAGGCGGACCAACATTCCCCAGAGCAGGAATGTCGGTGAGGCAATCGAACGACCATGCAAGTGCCACCAGGAATCCGAATGCTCCAGAAATGTAGCTGATGGCGACGGCGATCTCGTGGGGAATGCATTCTGAGTCGGCTGTTCCATCCTCGTGAGACGTGAGCCTGAGAACAACGACGGCTTTGCGCAACCAAGTGGCTCATTTATGCTGCGCGCAGGCGGCCATTACTCATGCTTGTCAATCGCCACGCAATAGTGGGTATGTTTTGTTTCCACCAATCAGCAATAGCCTGAATCTTTTTTACGAATCATCACTGCGTCGAACGCAACAGACGATGCTCATTGGCAAAAAGCCAGTCCTTGACACTCCTTCACGTGATTCACAAGCTCATCATCCCATCGCGAGATCATGGAGTGGCCGAGTGCGCTCAAGGACAAGCTGGCGGCCCCGCCCAAGGATTGGGCCGATGCCGTGATCGCTGCAGTGCTCAAGGATCCGTATTACTACAGCCGGATCGTGGTCTTCGTGTTCGTTATGATCGCCTTGGTCGCACTGTGGGCCACGTGGGCGCTGCTGGACGAGCTCGAAGGTGACGAAGAGCGAGCAGAGAAGGAGAAGCAGAGGGTCGAGCAGGAGCGAGAGGAGCGAGAGAAGAAAGCCCAGTAATCGCGAAATCCAGTCGAGAGAGGCTAGCCTAAAGTGATTTAGATTAATGGCAAGCAACATGACACATATATCGGCATTTGGTGACGTTATCCTCTAAGCAACTGTCTGCACAAGCCCTGAGAATTACGGACTCTTCCGCTCAGGTAAACTTACGACAGGGAAATGCGGATGCACAGAGTAATCCAACTCCAGAGACGTCGGCGAGGAAGAACTACCGCTCTTGGTGTTCTTCTTGTCATTTTTGGTGGAGACAGGGAGGTCGCGACGAGCGAGTGCGACTCCGTTGGCGATGGATACCTTGACCATGGGCGTGATCTCAGGCGCACGCAGCTGGAGAAAAGTGGCTTGCTCATCTCGTAGCAACTGCTCGCCGTGCGAACGCATGACCTTGAAGCATTCGTCAGCCGACTGATAGATCAAATTCACCTGGTACGGAGAGAAATCGCTGTTCTTGCTATAGTCCTCGAAGCTCAATGGAGCTGGGAAGTTAATCGACTGGAACGCTGCAAAGCGATGCTCGAAACGGATTTTGGCAGAGCCGTACTTGGGGACTGCGGCTTGAACCAGCCCTTCGCGCTCTAACGCCGAGAACAACTGAGACAAGGAAATGCAGGGTCAATAAAGAGATCGTCCAGCGTCAAGGAGGAACGAATAGATACGTACCTGGAAGTAGGCACGCATAGCGTTTCGCTGCATCTCACTGAACTTGATTTCTCTCGTAAAGCGCGCTTTCGTGAAGTCCGTTTCCACGACTATCGGTGAGAGCTCCACTGGAGCCGGCGAAGTCTGCTGCTTCTTCTTGTGCTTTGATTTTTTGTTGGAAAGCTTGCTTTCTGAGGAAGGCGCCGGTGTCGGCGCAGGAGGAGACGTGGGTGCGCTGTTTGATGATGAACCGTGACCTCTAGAATTCGGCATCATTTGCCTCATTTTCTCGACAAAACTCCACGTGTACGACAGATTCTGCAACCGGGATCCGTGCAAGTAGTCCAGGTACCAATATATCATACCATGCTCTGCAGCAGAGTACAACTGCAAGTCCAGGCCCAATGAAACGTACTGAATCATCAGTAGAACAGTTTCTTCCAGAGTCCAGGCTGTAAAGTAGCGAGGGTACGAAGCTTTCTGCTCAGGAATCAAGGCAAACAAACGGATGAGTCCCACTCATTTGTCACGATGTCAGGGAGTGACATACCGGGATGGACATCTCAGTGATGAATTTCTCATCCACAGCGACAGCTTCGACTTGCAATGCTGACCATTCTTCCAGCAAATACTCAATACGAGCGCGTTGTCGGGAGCGGTGAAGCAAGTAGACCTTCAACGATTCGTACAGGGTCTCTATAGATCTGGACGAAAAATGAACGCCCTCCTGCGTGGACAACAACACCAAAGGAACACCGTTCATGATCATAGAGTCCGATAGCCAGTCAGTAAAGCTGTGCTTTCCGTAAATCTTCTGCTCACTGTACAATAGAAGCTAATAGAAAATCGAAGCGCAATTAGGTACTCCGAAAATCACCAAATCAAAATCAATCGGACAAGTGCTTACCAAGACGTAGGATCTGGCGACAATGTTATAGTTGTGGCGCGAATAATCTGATAGAAAGATCCGCAGCTCCTCCATGCCGGTCCATTCAGGAGGAGAGCAAGCCGTAATCATCGACGCTATCAGACCCTTCTGAAACTCTAATGCTTCGTCCATGGACAGCAATTTCACATCGCGTGGTGGCGATCCAGACAAAAGCAAACGACTGATCAATTTGTCAAAGCCAATGGGCTTGCCGCTGAAAACTTCCGGGTCCATCTCCAGCTGTTCAGTGGAAATCGAAGCCAGAATCTCTTTGCACAGCTCAAACTGGGATCGCACTTGATCAAGTTCAACGTGATGATCAGCTAGCCCCAGCTTTAAATACGCCTCAAACATGGTCTTGCGCAGTCGAACACGGCGGAGTAGAGCTTCACAAATCAGACTGCTGATGCGTGCATTCGGATACAATGGCTCAAGACTGACAGACGCACTGGATTTCGTCGCAGTAGCCGCAGTAGACTTCTTTTGGGTCTTCTTCTTGGCCTGCTTCTTCGAAGCAGCACCTTTCTGCTCTGCCAAGGCTCGTTCGAGCCGCTCTTCAGTGATTTGCAGTAAAGTGTCAATCATCTGCTTGGGCAGAGCTTCCAATATGCCGAGATCCAGCGTAATGGAGCTTGAAAAGTCCTCTTCCTCGTAAATATCAGCACGAATCACCGCATCTCGGAGTAACGTGCACGTCTTGATGCCGACCAAGCAGACTGTCCCCATCACCAGAAGCAGCGTTTCCTTCGTAGTGTTGCCAAATTTTGCTGCTAATGCATCATGCAAGGATGCAGCATCCATGGTCAGCATGTCAAAGCTCCATATTTGGCTCAAAAGCGCGTTCAGCGGCTCTCGATGCATGTAGACGCACGTAAACAGCGTTTGCGCCAGTGACTGCCCATCAAGCCAGCCAGCTTCGCATCGGAAAAGCTCGTCTATCGTCGCAAGAACGTCTCTAGAGGACGTGAACTCCAAGGCAATCGATCCTGTGCAGCAGTTCCCATGCGAATCAGCCATCTATCCATCAGCCACGCACTCATACCGTGACTACTCACCATTCTTCATTCGATCCGCGATCGACTGCGGCGGCTCGCCATTCACGAGCATGCCCGAGTCCATTTTCGGGTCCATCAACTCTAGTGCCGACATGGAATCGTACAGGTTAAAGTTGTCCAGATGCACCAATTGACCTGTCTTGAGCTCGTTCGCAGCCACCGCAAGCAGCTACAGTCAACAAAGCTTGACATTAACATCACTATCCACCACTGAAGCCAAATACCCAGCTCAAGCGAGTGTAAGAGCGCTAAGCTGCTCACCTCAGTGACATCTTGCCATGGCGTCAACTGCAGCCGCGCAGAGACATCCTCGTGGATCTCCTCTGTTGAGCTAGCACATGGCACGCGGCGCAGAAACCAGGGACACAAGAGTGTTAGCTTTCATGCAGCAGAGCGCGAAGGGAGAAAGCGGCTTTGGTCATGCAGGGAAGGTGCTGGATCGTGACGCACCTCATCCTCTCGATCCTGCGAGTCTTTAGTGGCAGTGCTTGGCACTAAAGCGGGTTTCCTACATTGGTGTGGTACACAAGTTGTTGAAGTAGAGTAGAGTGGCACACAGGCCAAAATAGTGTGGTTGGTTGATTTTTTCACTGATAGTTTTCAGAATATCTTACCTATTATTACCAGTAATAAGAGACAATTTTTTCCTACCTAAGATAGCGTTCCAGTACGAACACGAACCGCCCCAGCAAGCGACGGCCGTCCCCTACAAAATCCACCCACAAACATGCAGCCTGCGCACTTCACGTTCTCTCTCTCTCTCTCGCTCTTGTGCAGTCGCCCTTTTCTCTCGTTCTTTCTTCTTCTGTACTCAAGAGTCGACATCGAATTGATTGTTCTCCTTCTTCATCTCATGAGCCAGCCTTCATTTCTCTCCCGCTGCGTGTGTCTCTCGTTTTCCATGTTTCTCTTCATGCTTCTTGTTTGCGCTTCTTTAGTCGGGAGGCCGTCGCGTCTACCACGTCATCGTCTCCTTTCCGTCTGCTTCCTGCGATGCTCCGTCGCTAGGTGCACACACATAATTACAGTTTCTGTTAAACAAACAACAAACATACATAAGTCGATCCAGCCTCCTCACACTACTCCAACAAAACACCCATCGCCATACACACCAGACCCAAGCACATGCAACTAGCCACACGCTGAGAGACCACAACACGCAGTAGCCACGCTCACAGCCAGCAGCACATGAAGTAGCACACACCCTTGGGCGAATATGATATGCAAGCAAAGCTGGAAGAAGCAGGATTGCTCACCTGTTGTAGCTGCTGGGACTTTTCTTCGTCTTCATCCTCCTTGGCCAGTATTGCCAGGCGTCGACGGTTCTCGCTCTTGTTGTGGATTCTATAGCCAAAGACCCGCGGCACGTACAGCAATGTCGACGGAGCTGGATCCAGCTCTTTATAAGTCAGGAAAAACAGGTGCGGGAACGTCGTGCCAAAGTAAGCGCCATCAACTGAAGACAATACAGAGCAATCAGCAAACAACCGAAGAACTCAGCAATGGATCGTCTTACTGGCAGGAGTCTGGTACTCGTTCACTGGCGTATAAAGGTCGCGGCACTTGGGGCAATAGACCTTCATCTCTGACTTTTTCCATTCATCATGAAGACCAGCCTAATCAAAACACACTCAAGTCAGATGCCACAGTCCCGATCTGAAAGCAGCAAATTTGCAACACACCGGAACGACAGGCTGCCCGTCACAGAGTACACGGGGACAAACACCAAAGTCACCCTCTCGGTATTTCTTCATCTGCTCGGCACAATGCAAAGCACACATAATCAGCCTCCAATACTGCATTCAAAAGTCCCCCCTAGCGCAGCGTACCATGGCATCCAGACCATGCGACGTGATGATGTAGCGTGCGTGGATAAGGCCGTAGAGCTCGGCAGCGTACGCAGGCACATCGTCATCGTATGGAATGTCTGCAATTGTTTGGAATATGTCAATATGCGTTTTTTAAGTGACGCGGTCATAGTCATAATCAATCGTACCAGTCATATCAAGAATGATGTTGAGGGCATCTTGATAGTTCGGGACCACAGCGCGCAGGCCGTAGAGGTTGAACGAGTCCTCGATGTAACTCTGCGCGACCTCGCAAAAGGCCTCGTTACCGGACAGACTGCAGAACCACTGGACCCACTTCTCGTCCTCCTCCTCGTAGTCCGACATGTTGAACTCTTCTTCCGCCACGACTGCCGTTGGGGTGTTGGGGCTTCCCACCAACCAGCAGCTCCAAAGGACGAACGAACCGAAGGGGGGCCGCTTCCCGCTCGATACTATTTGGCAGGCCGCCCAGCGTTGAGCGAATACCTGCTGCAACATATAACCTGTGGAATCCGATACACATATTTGGACCTCCTCTGAGTGGCTGAGGAAACTCACCGTGTTTTGGAACGTCCATGGGTTCAGTTCTCAATGATTCGCATGCTGCAAGCTTATAAGCGAACACAGAGGAGATGCAGTTGAGAGGTCCTGCATTTAACATAAAACGGTGCTGAAATACGACACATTGACTTCATGGCGAACCGATACTGATTCGTGCCACCGATAAGCTATTGTTGTTGTAGTTGTGTGTATTCCTTTTTACTCAAAAACGCCAGTTCAGTTTGTTATCAGATCGCCTTTGCCTTGACTGCAGTTGCGCGCTCTATCGGTTTTCCTGGTACGGTATGAAGCCGATGGCTGTCTCCAATGGTGCTAGAACGGTCTTGACGTAGTGCATGGCGGCCTCCGTGTCATTGCCACAGAAACGAACGATGACTCCGTTGGTGCCCAACGGGCTGGCCGACGCAATCACGCCTGGGAACTCGTTCTGCGAGGCGAGACGACCTTGAGGCGTGATCTCGTGCACGTTGTGCAGCTTCTTGCGCGTACTCAGTTCCAATAGGAAATGCGTGATGGGCTTTAGCCTCTCACCTAAAACCACCATCAGCCCCAGCACATGCATGCCATGCATGCGCTTACGCAGTGTAACGTCTTCTTCATCTAGTACAGCAACTCAAACGTGAGCTCAACAAACTTCCGTCAGCTAAGGAACCAGCACAGCGCTCATTGCGAACCTGATAGTCGCACGCGATCAATCAGCAACGGCTCGCCGTCCACGTAAATCTCTGCTGCCGTGTCGTATTCTTGAAAGTCCCAGTGCTCGTGGACCTCTGTGCGCTGTCCGTCCAAGCGACCTGTGGCGATGTAGTTTCGCTTTCGACCACTCGTGACCCAATCGACAAACACTAGATTCGAGTTCTTGACCAAGCGAAACACTTGCTTCTGCTGGTACTTTGCACGCTCAAAGCAGGTCACTGGGTCGGGAACAAACGCGAGTGTAGCCCCAGCACTGATGTCCAGAGCAAAAGTCTGCAAGACCTGTTCGTCTCCATCCGATTTAAAGACCTTGGTTGTGGCCTGAGTGCACAGAATCACTGCATAGAAGCATCGTTGTGAGTATTTGACACTTCGGTTGCTAGCTCAGGATTTAAGGCAAACGTACCAGTCGTGCCTGAGCCCAGCAAGCATTCGACCTCGACCGAGTCCCCGCCCACAAGACCACCGCCATATCCAAGCACATACTGATTCAATACAACCACAGTGTGAGCACAGCTTTGCTGTGATATTGTACTGAGCAGAGATGTCGCTTACCGTGATAAACGTGTCAAAGCCTTGTCTGACAGCGAGGCGTGGATGCAGGAACTTTAACGGATACGTTGCGAATACGTACGTCGCTGCGGTATGTCCCTCCACCAGTTCGTACTTGAGCATACCGCGAGCATAGCTGCCCTTGTTCTCGGGCTCGGCCTCCATCACCAGCTGGGTGGTCATCTCTTCTGGTCTCTGAATGCGCGCGCGCAGCTCTGAGTAATGCGCAGCAGTCATACCACCGGGCGTATAATTCCTTCGCTCGTAGTGCAAAAAGATCAGAATGGCCGTATAAATACTGCGAGTTACCTAACTGGCAAGATCTATACGGCCACCCTGATCTGTAATCGGGTTGATCACGGGGCCCAGTCGGTGACAGTAATCGGAATACTTAATCATCCATTTCCACCAATCAAATCGATAGTTTTGGGAAGTATGCGAAAATTAAAGTTCCACAATTGGTATATTACCCGCGCATTTAGCCTATCTTGAGCCAAGACAGGCTCTTGAGACAAGCACGGTAATTTAAAGTTCAATGAATCCGTAATTTATGTGCCGGACTCTCTCACCTCAGCTTTGCTTCGTGATCTCCCCATTACTGTATCACCCAACGCAACGAATCGGGAATCTCCAGAGCCTGGCGTCACTTCGAGACGCCTGCCTGCCTCCCAGTCCTGATGATGAGCAGCAGCAGCAATAGCCAGGCCGCCGCTGATTCACAGCAGCTTCCGCCGCTTGCGCCGCAGTGTGCAACTCTCAGCGAAGCCCCAAGCAGCAGCAGCCGCAGTCTCACAGTGAACACGAATATGACCGGCTCTGATGTGTACGCGCTGGAGGAAGACATCCGCTCGATCGGCAGCCAGATGAAGCGCGTGTTGGCCTATTGCGAGGCGCAGTCGCAGAGTCCGATCCGTCTAAAGGCCAAGATCAACGAACTGCAGGACCAGCTCCAGGCCGCGATCGCCGAGAAGAATTACTGGATGAAGCGGTACAAGGAAGTTGCCAACAAGACATCGGGCGTCGAGCTGTCGAAAGATCTTCGTACGTTAAACGCGCGTGTTTTTTGTGGCGACTGAAGGAGATCTCACGTGCTTATGCTTGTCTTTGGAGCAGAATGCGTCAAGAGCTATCGGCGGAAGCGCACCAACTCGGAGCTGATTCTGATCGCAGACACGCTCGGGTCTCCTGGCGAGGGCATTTATAATGAAGACACAACGAGCACCGCGGGCGAGAGCGATTCGTCTTCGACCGAGTCACCGCCGCTCACGCGCTCGCAGTTCCGATTGCTGCAGTGCTCAGACGAGCAGTGCGAAGTATTCACGCCCATGAACCGCAGCATCCGCACGCAGCACCGAGCAAGGAACAACGTGCAGTTCATGTGGGACGAGCCGCCCAAAGCGGTGCTGCTGGTGAAGAAACCCAACGAGCCGCACGTGACCGATACGCTTGTGCGCCAGGCCTTTTGGCTCATGAAGGAGCGCAAGTTGCAGGTCTACCTCGAGCCAGTAGTGCACAAGGCGCTTCAGATCCCGGATACCAAGACCTGGGAGTCTGAAGAAGACTGGGAGGACTGTCAGACCAGCATTGACTTTGTGGTCTCGTTAGGTGGCGATGGTACTGTGCTCTGGGTTTCGTCATTGTTCAAGAAGAGCGTGCCGCCAGTGCTTTCCTTTGCCATGGGTTCACTTGGCTTTCTCACGCCGTTCGACATTGCGAAAGACACTGGTAAGATCCTTTGTTCGCTTGTTAATGTGGTTCAAGTGACTGACGCTCTTGATGTTGCAGAATATTTGATGAATGTCATCAAAGGAGGCTTTTATATGTCGTTACGGTCGCGTTTGGTCGGCACAATCATTCGCAATAACAAGGAGAACGAGATTCTCATGCCCGTTCATGCACTGAATGAGATTGTGATTGACCGCGGCCCATCGGCGGCGCTCGTGGAGTTGAACTGCTACTGCGATGGCCTTGAGATCACCAAGATTGCAGCCGACGGAATCATCATCGCCACGCCGACGGGATCGACTGCCTATTCACTCTCTGCTGGCGGTTCGATGACGCATCCTTCCGTGCCGACGATGCTTTTTACTCCGATTTGCCCTCACACGCTGTCGTTCCGCCCGCTGCTATTCCATGACAGCGCCACTCTGAACATTGAAGTGCCCATGTCCAGCCGTGCATCAAGTGCGTACGTTTCGTTTGATGGCAAAAACCGCGTGCAACTGGAGCGAGGCGATTGCATAATCGTCCGTGTGTCGTCCTTCCCGTTGCCATCCATTTGCAGCCTTAACGAGAACCAGGACTGGTTCGATTCTATGATCACGAACCTCAATTGGAACCAGCGTCGAACCCAAAAGCCCTGGACACAGCCGCCTTTGGAAGAAGCAGCACCTGCGCCAGTGATCGACTCTCCAGAGCCAGTGGTTGATTCGCCCGGTCCTGCTGCACCCAGCAAAATGGAGAGCTTTATATTTTAGTGGGAGATCTCTGCAATCTCTTAAAGGTGCGTCCAGACCAAGCTAGCATTTTCCTTGAGTGTGTTATTACTATATATTACAAATACAGATTTATAACGTGTGCTTTACACCAGATCAGCCACAGTTTTTAAGCTCTAGCATATTGTGCATTTATATTTTGCTATTTAATTCCTCGGCGACAGCGGATTCAGATCCATTTGCCGTTGCATTAGCATTGTTTTGTCGCTCTCGAGCTGACTGAGCTGCGCTAAGAGCTGTTGCAGCTCGTTGCTGTGGTCTTGCTTCATTTGGATCAACTTTAATTCGTGGAAATTTGTTTCTTCGATCAGTTGCTTGTATCGCTCATGGGCTTCGACGCACTTGCGTTTGTAAGCTTCTCGTTTCTATAAAGAGATCACGTTGAAGAATCAGCCAGGGGCTTACTAATGCAAGCTTAGGTTCCATAACCCATACCTTTTGGGACTTGCTCAGCTCTTGTAGAGCTTTGGTCAACGCTCTTTTCATTTCCTGCTTGAGTGCCCGACGTTCTGCGAGGAACTCTTCTTCGAACATGGAGCATTTGCGCTGAAGCACCAGAATTTGGTCGGATTCGACTCAATAAATAGAAATACCACGGATAAAATCCGAACCTGAAGTTCGCGTGTTGTTGCGGTGTGCGCATCTTTCTCTTTGTCCAGCTTCTCAGCGAGTGCTGCGCAGTCTTGTTCCATGAATCTCAGCTGCACACAATCCATTGGATCAGAAAGAAAAGACACATTGAATGAACGCAAATAGAGCAACCTTTGAGCTCATCTGCTCATTTTCAAGTTGAAGATCGTCTCGGTATTGTGTAGAGTCCCTGTGGTTCAGGAAAACATATATATGTCGAAGGAATCATCAATACTCAACTTCCCAATACGACTCACCGATATTTGCCTTCAAGCGATCGAAGCTCGCTTTCCATGTCTTTGAGCTTGGTACGAAGTGTGACGCTTTCTGCTTTCGCCTTCGTAAGCTACACAGATAGACAGCAGTCAGCATTTCATTGGCTTATTTGTAGTCCCCCGCTCCGTGTTGAAGACGATGCGTTACCATTTCCTGATTCGAAGCCTGTTTCGCAGTTAAATGCTCCTTCTCCATTTCCAGATTCTGCAGCATGCGACGCACATTTTCATTCTCAACTTGGAGCTTATGAATTGCGTCTTCGGCTTCAATTTGACTCTTTCGCATTTCTTCTTCGCTTGCTACAGCCTGACAATATTACATGTTAATGTAACATAGTAGAACAGTCAGAGCTCAGCTTTTCACACCTTTTTCTCCATCGCTGCAGCTTGTGCCTGGTACTTTTGAACATCTTGCTCACGGCTCTTGAGCAGTGACGAGTGATCTGCACTATTGTCGCTTTCCTTGCGTTGGGCAGACGCAGCTGTCAGTTTTTGTACCATATTTTCTGCAGAGTTGAGTTGGAGCGTGAGCTCATTGATGCGATCCTACAGCACATGATATTAATTCACACCCTAGACCAATGAGCGGACAATATAAATGCACCTTTAGACTAGACTGCTCTCTCTCCCAGGCATTTCGTTCCTCTCGCTGCCTGTTCAGGTTATCGCAACGTGTCAGCAAGGATCACTCATGCAATTTGAAAAACAAGGTATCACGAACTTGCTCGAAAGACTCTGATGACTATCGAGCACCATTTGTTCTTTTTGCTTCAGTTGGTCATGAAGCGTGTGGTTTTCCGTTTCCAAGATCAATATTCTGGCTTGAGCTTCGTCCCACTTGGATCGGAAGTTCTCGATCTCCTCCTTTGCTTTTGCCAGTTGTCGGGTTAGCGCCTTGAGATCGAGCTCTATATTTGCATTTCTTGCAATCTCATCCGTCAGCCGTCGATCTCGGTCGCTTTTATCACGGTTGGCGCTGTCGATTACTCTCTTGGTTTCATCTTGCGCATTCTATCGAATCATTAGCCATGAACTATGCAAGTTCTAATTACAAAAGCAGCAACAACAGCAACTCACTTGAATTTCACTGTGAAGCATCTTGAGCTCAACTTGCATGGCATCTTTCTGCTGCTCTAGTCGTCGGATAATGTCGGCATTGTGAGAGTCTCGAGCCTTTTCTTCTTCGTGTGCTAACCGCTTTTTCAAGTCGTTCATCTTCATCTCGTATGTGGCGTGTATGCACTCCATTTCATTTCCCTACATAACAGCTCAGCAAAATTGATCTAAAGCGTGTAAACGATTCATTTTCCGTCTTCTCTTCACCTGGTCAATCGAGAATTGGTCGAACGCTGACTTGAGAATCTCATACTCGCGTCGCAGTGTAAATGCAATCTGCCGATGCTTCTCAATCTCGTCCTGCAGCGTCTCGACCTTTTGCTGGTGCGGCAGCTCCAACTCCTCCTGGATCTTGAAGCGCAGCTGTTCGAGGTCTTTTGGAGGCGCGAATTTCTTCTGCAGGCTTTCAAATGCTTTGGCTTTGATCTCCAGCTGACGTTTCCACGTTGCAATGAGCTCTTCATGCTTGCGATCAGCCTCAATCTGTGTATTAATCGCCAATTGGCCACTCGTGGTTATCAGATTCCCATCATGAGAGTAAACACCTTTTGTTCTGTCGCCTGCATCAGCAGCAGCTGCAGCTTCTCACATCGCTCATGCGTGCGCTTGGCTTCGTCTTTCAACTGCGATCACCCAAATGGCTAAGTCGCGTAACTCTCTTCAAATACACATGAGGTAGTTGCGGTATTCACCCTGCTGTTGTTCTGCTGAAGTCCATCGCGCTCTCGCTGCAGTGTCTGACTTAGCGCTGCTGTTTTCTGCAGATCTGTGTTCAGTTGCACGATCTGCTGCAGCAGCGCGTCGTAGCGAGAGCCCGCAGCGTTCGCCCCGCCAGGCTCCATGGCTGCACCTCTTCGAAGAGCCACAAAGCTACCGTAGGGTACGCGTTTAAGTACGAATACGTTCACAGAACACGGTAGTCAAAGTTTGTAAAACACGGTAAGTTCGCGTCCACTCTTCCTGCACCAACCAAAGCCGTCTGAGTGTGATAAGCGGCAGGTATCATCAGTCACTGAAACGGCACAGAGGAGCAAAATGGCGCGTCCGCTGAAGCGAAAGTGTGTGCGCGTTGTATTGATCCATCCGGCCAGCTGCAGAGCCAATGGGCTCTTCTATTGGCCGGCTCTCTGTGTGTGCTCTGTACTGACTTGCTGCGTGTTGCGTTCAGGTTGAACACTCCGGCCCCCAAGGCTGCCGCGGCCTTGGCTGCCAAGCCGTCCAAGTACGCCAAGGCGGCAGCGCAGCAGGAGCAGCGCAGCGGCAAGGCTGCTGGTAAGAAGAAGGGTCTGTTCGAGGAGTCCGAAGAGGAGGAGGAAGAAGAAGAAGAAGAAGAAGAGAAAGAGGTCACCGAGCAGGAGGAAGATGACGAGGAGGATGAAGAGGATGAAGAGGCTGGTGAAGGCTTCTCGGATTCCAACAAGAACTGGCTCAAGCTCAAGAACCGTAACGGCAGCGACAACGAGGAGGATGACGAAGATGACGACGAGAACGAGGAAGAGGACGACGACGACTTTGAGCTTGATATTGAACGCAAGGCGCGTCTATTGGACGAGGAAGAAGCGCGTGAAGCGGCTGAAGCGGAGGAGGAAATGCGACTCAACATCGCCAACAACGAGCCATACCACCTGCAGACCGAGGAGGAGATGGTCGAGGAAGAAGCCACAGACCCGGCTGAGATCTATCAGCGCATCAAGGACGTGATCGAAGTGCTGTCACAGTTCAAGGAACGTCGTGAGGACGGCGTCTCGCGTGTCGACTACATGGAGACTCTTGCCAAGGACATTGCCAACTACTTTGGCTACAACCGTGAGCTCGTGGACATGTTTATGAAGATGTTTTCACCGGCAGAATGTCTCGAATTCGTCGAAGCCAACGAGCAACCTCGTCCGCTTGTCATCCGCACCAACACGCTCAAGGCGCGTCGTCGCGATCTGGCGCAGGCGCTGATCCAGCGCGGTGTGAATCTCGACCCTCTGGCTAAGTGGTCCAAGGTCGGTCTCAAGATCTACGACTCGCCCGTGCCCATTGGTGCCACACCCGAGTACCTGGCCGGTCACTACATGCTGCAGTCGGCTTCCTCGATCTGTGCCGTCATGGCTCTCGCGCCGCAGCTCAACGAGCGCGTGCTGGACATGGCATGCGCCCCCGGCGGTAAGACAACGTACATTGCGCAGCTGATGAAGAACACAGGCACGATCATCGCCAACGATCTCAAGAAGCAGCGCCTCAAGGCCACAGTGGCTAACTTGCACCGTCTCGGCGTCAAGAACACCTCAGTGTCGTGCTACGATGGACGCAAACTGCCCTCGCTCTTCCGTGGCTTCGACCGTGTGCTGCTGGATGCTCCCTGCACCGGTATGGGCGTAATTGCCCGCGATCCTTCGATCAAGACGCAGAAGACCGAGAAGGACGTGCTCCGTCTGGCGCACCTGCAGAAAGAATTGCTTCTCGCGGCCATTGACGCCGTGGACGCCAAGTCCAAGACCGGTGGCTACATTCTCTACTCGACGTGTTCCGTCATGGTGGAAGAGAACGAGGCCGTCGTGAACTACGCACTGCAGAAGCGATGCGTCAAGCTTGTGGACACGGGTCTGGACCACGGCAAGGCTGGCTTCACTCGCTACCAGCAGCAACGGTTCCACCCGACCGTGGCGCTCACGAGACGATTCTACCCTCACATGCACAATATGGACGGCTTCTATGTGGCCAAGTTTAAAAAGTACGCCAACTCGACGCCTGCGGAAGAGGCTGAGAACAAGAAGACAGAGGATGAGCTGGAGGAAGAGGCCGAAGAGGCCAGCATGACCAAGAAGCAGAAGAAGAAGGCAGCGAAGGCTGTGAAGCAGGCCGCGGAAGATGTGGATGCACAGGTGCAGCAGGAAGACGCCAGCGACGACGAAACCGAGAAGGAAGCGGCGTCGCGTGCATCCAAAAAGGCCAAGGTGACCGCCGCTCCGCCTGCCAAGAAGAGTAAGGGCGTTGTTAGTAAAGGCAACAGCAAGCAACAGCAGCGCAAGCCGAACCGACCGAAGAAGAACTAGAGCAGTAGGAGGTTTTAGAGAATCCAGGCAGCGTTAAAAAGCGATGAAGACATGTATGCACTTATATGGTAAAATTGCTCCGTTGTCTTGAGTTGTCAGCCTTTTAGCTGCAGTACGTATCTCAGCCTTCAACGCGTTTACTTGGATTTGCAAACCCGCGACACTCAAATTTTCAGACACACAGACACTACTCATGAGTTGGTTGATCGGCAAGGCTGAGCTGGTATTGCAACAAAGGCTAAGAAGTGGTTTTGTTCACAATTCCAACTACGTAAAGCGTCATGCACTTTTTCCAACGCTTACGTGATCTCAGAGAGCACTTTGATATTCCAAAATCCACTCGACAAGGGCGAACTGATCCATCATCAAAGCTAGTAATCGGGCCTGCGACAGATGTGTGAGTTTGAAACGAGCAATTAATTGCTTGGCAACGTTCCGTTGATTATTTTCGATAGCTTTTTCTAACGCCTTCACGACATCAGCAGCTGTAGCTTTGGATAAGATCCATGTCACAAATATCACATCGCCATAACAAGCAGCTTGTGTGATGGCACTAGTAATTGCTTCGGGCGTACGCAATTCCAGACGATTCTCAAGAAGCCATGTGACCATTTCACGACGCCAAAACCAGGCGTCATTGACCGCATCAATTGTGCATCCTTCGGTTCGATTTGCATGCGACTCGAAAATGTCCGTTCTTAGCGGCGCAATTCATGGCATGCGTTGTTCATCCTTCGCTTCTGTTCTTATGCAACCATTTGACCACATCCAAACGACCATTAGCTGTGCGCTGTCCATGGCGTTCGTGGTACATCCCTCTGTTCGATTTTCGTGTAAAAACCGCATGACCTCCAAGTGTCCATTTTGAGCCTCAGCATCCATTGCGCGTGTTGTTAATCTTTCATATCGGTTTTCATGCAGCCACCGGACGATTTTGAGTTTCCCATTCCCAGCCAAACGATCCATACCCTGTGATGAACAACCTTGCGATTGTAATGAAACCACAGGATAAGCTCAAGGTTTTCATTTTGCAATGCCCAATCCATGGCTTCTGTCGTACATCCTTTCAATCTGTGGGCATGTAGCCACTGCACGACACTTAAATGATTGTTCATCGCCGCCCAATCCATGGCTTTCGTGGTGCATCCGTCTGTTTTGTGTTCGTGAAGCCATTGTACAATCTCCAAGTTACCAGATTCTGCAGCAGCGTCCATGGCGCCTTTTGGGTTTGCGTTGTGGTTGCGCAGAAATTGCACAGTTCGAAAACGACCCTTCGATGCTGTTCTCAGTTTGGCCAAGAGCAGGAGCTCTTGGCCAAACTGAGAACAGATACTGAATAATTTCGATCTTATCAGAACAAAATGCACTTAAAATAATACATTGGTCAATCTACTCAAGCCGCCTATTGTCATCTTTCCATTCATATTCCGATAAAAACCACTTGATTAAGGGCAAACATGAACTGGGGACAGCTGAGTCGTCAAAGCAATGCTTCGGATAAGCCTAATACGGCAACTTTACAAGTCAACTTCCGAAATGTTGGGTACGATGTTGAAAAGATGACTCGGTAAACGCTCCTCTGGCGAGATCTCAAGCAGCCAAGATAAACATTTGACATTTCCGTTGTAAATAACTTCAGTCATAAACGTAGCAATTCCTTCAATTTCATAGCGATCTTTGTGAGTGATCACCCACTGGGCGTACTCAAGAGAGGATTCAGATCCGACTACTAGCTTCATTCGAATACCACTGATGTTCTCGTGGAGCCAAATTGCCACTTCACCAGTCACTGCGAACGAAACTTCTTGATTTTGAATCCTTAGGTTTTCTTCTGTTTGCATCCACTTTAGTATTGCAATTCGTTCTTCCACAGAATGAGGGCCTTCAATCACTCGCCTCTGAATATCACATAGCGCAAACTCATGATCCGGCAGATAGACTGTCATCCACCATTGAAGAGTCTAAAAGTTCCGTTCCAAGTTGCACATCTTACTCCATTCGAGAACCGTTGCTGTCGAAACTCTTGGTCGACGCCAGGCCATTCAAGCTTACCAAAGCGATCCATCAGACTCATGAGTTGGCGTTCTGATGCAAGTTCCAGCGTCCACTTTATATCAATACAGTTGATATACGAATCGATGCTGGCCAGAACATGAGAAAGCGCATTTACTTGACTTCGATTGCGGCAGGTTACAGAGACCGACAAGAGTAAGCCAGCACGAGATTTCGTGTCCGGCAAGGACATCTTGAGGTATTTCATAGCTGAGACTGGATTTGCGGAAAGTGGAAGTGTGAAAAATATGATTGGTTGTGTTTCAGTCGATTCACCAGACGAACATTCTGGAAGATAACTACAGTACCGCCATTCACGAAAACGAGAACCGGCGACCGGCGCAAGTGCGGATCAGTTGAAAGTCGAGAAACCATGGACCTACGAAATAATCCTAATAGCAGCAGACATACTTGGTCAGTGCGGTCTGCATAGCTAATGCTTGCCTGTCACTTGCCTATATAAATGACCAGTGCCTGAATTCAATGTCTGATGAGTGTAATTAAAGCAAGCAAAACGAGTCGATTTTGCGTTTCAACAGTCAGCAAATTCGAAGGTACATGGTGCCAATTGTATTGAGCATTTTAAAAATAAACCACGTCTTTTTGCAGAAGTGCGCTTACATGTCAACATCTTACCCGGAAACTTGAAAAACTTAGCAACAGGAAGCATGATCGCAACCTATTGCCCGGTGGCTCTCACTCAAAAAAGCACAAACAGACGACCAGTACCATTCACTCAAAAAAGCACACACAGCAGCACGACTACACGTGACGAATCTGTCTTGATGAATCCCAGACGTTTCCATGCGAGACCCCACACTCAAAAGTGCCACGCTCTATGGCGTTTATCTTGTAGATATGGTTTGATCTCAATCTGCGTTTAACTTGAGCGTTGCATAACCATTGGACCCCAAACACAGGCCTGTTGCTGCTTTGCTTTTTGGCTCTTGGCAATACGTCGTTTGAGCGGTTGAAGGCGGATTTGGAAGTGAGCTGAAGTGGCACAAATTTTGAGTAAAAACCTCGAAAACCTCAATAGTTGTCAATTACCGTGAGTGATGGTCTACTTCAAGCACAGACGGATGGAGCTCGGACTTCAACCCAATGTTGGCTTTCTGTGGAATCCAGACCTGCGCCTGGATTATCGTTGTACGAGGAAGAATCCAGCCTCTCTAGTGCCTTTGTTGCAGTCGTTTTGTGTGTCTCCTGGTTGTTGCGATAAAAGCAGTACGGAGAACCAGTCAAAGCGAACTGCAGTCTCAGCTGGTACAAATCAAGTCGAAAGACCAGTCGTTCTAGTCTCCATACATTTTGGACTGCGTTTGCAGTGCGTGACATAGTGACCATATATTCAGTACTAAATCCGAATTCTGTATCTAAAACATTCACGATGTCTTTCCAAGAGATATTCCCGTGACACTAGCTGCAGTTGTACCAGTGCCTTGATAGATGGGACATTTTGACGGTTCGAGGACGTTTTTGGGCTGTCCTACCGGCTCGAAGATCACGGTAATAGCATGAGAATCGCGTACATCCAGCTCATCCTGATCATAGCAGCCTTCTAAATAAATTTTGCGCATACAGCTTTAATCAAATCTGTCTTTTGCCTGGATTTTGTCGGATGACAGCCAGTATATTTGGGAAATGTGCTCCACCTTACGATAAGCCCTTAAAAGATATCGATTCACGCAATATTCGAAGCGTCAATATAACGAGTCGAAGTATTTTACTTGCAGGTTCATGAGTTCATAAGATCGTGCATCGACTTCATGCGGGCATCTAACACTGATTAATCAATGCGTGCGCAACGGGATGAAGTTCTCAGTGATCAAGCATACTTCCCAGAGTTGTATGGAATGCCTTGAGAATGGAGATCTTCGGTCGCTCAACCAGATACCACGGATCATTCCTTGCAATTTTCAGTACGGCTTGGACGCAGCAGGCCACGGGCACGCATTATGGCTTGTCGCTGTCGTCAGACGGGAGCTAGCAGTAGTAGGCGAATAGGGACGTTCACAGCATCAAAGATGCAGGCCGTAGCGTTGAATGCGAACTGCGAGGCATAAAAAGCTCTGGTCAACACGACGGTTGAATATCTCCGTTGCGCGTAGTTTTCGAATCCCTTCAAAGTATTCAAGAGCATTTCCGGTGGTGGATCTCCACCTCCATAATTACTCGATGGTCTTGGCCAACAGGGCGAATTTCTTCGTCTGGTATTCGACTGATGGGCGTAGCCTATGACAGTCATTTGCATTGCACGTCCAACAGAAATTAATAGCCTTGGCTTAAGCCTGTGTGCTTGAAGAGACGGCTGGACACTTACGACATAGAGACATCGAATAATCGTTAAAGTTTTTGCTCTTCTCAGGAAGGCAAAGTATCAGAGCATGTGAATTTAAGCTGGTCTTAAGCTGAGCAAGCTTCATCCATGCGGCAAACGATCCATCATAGTCTTCTTGATTCCATTGGCGACGCAATGGAAGTGTTTCGAGTGTGGCAGTGTGAGCTAAATCCTGAGCTGTGAATAGTACTTTCGGGTCTCCAAAAACCAGTGTAGTTTCTGGAATATCTAGTTAAAAATCGAAGTGAGCACACTTGTTATTAAGTACTAAGTACGTAATAGTACACTGACATCTCCAATGCCTAGATCGAGCTCTTCGTTGTGGGTGACCCAACGTGATGGAGAGGTGTCTGACACTACGTTGGCTAGACAACGCTTATTTCTTTTAAGATTTTAAAAACAAACGTAGCGAATTAAAGCTCTGGAAGTCATCAAAACACTCGACAACAATACCAGTAGTGGCACAAGTTGTGAAGTAAAAGCTGTGTTGTGTGTGTGTGTATTACGAGACGAGAGCTTGAGAAGAGTTGTCATACACACAGTGATCTCGTGTCCATATGAACATCGCAAAGCTGGATTCGCCTACCAAGGAAGGGGCTGGCCCTGGAAGTCCAGGAACTTGCCCGAGTCGGCCAGCGTGAAGCCAGCGATGACCTTGGTGATACCAGAAACACTCGTCTCAACGCTGATAGCTTCTTTGGCGTGGCCAGTCATGTCCGTGGCCACGTAGCCAGGGTGGACGAGCAGGAAGCCCACGTTGGCGCTCTTAAGGTCCACCGCCAGACTGCGCGTAATCACGTTGAGCGCCGCCTTGGATGCACGGTAGCCGTAGAAGCCTCCAGGCATAAAGTTGCCTTCCGAGTTGAGTTCGATGCAGGCTGCGATGGACGACAGCTGCACCACAGACGCGCTTCCATTGGCTGCAGCCGACAGCTTGAGGTTCGGCAGCAGTGCGCGCGTCGTCAGGAACGGACCGGTCACGTTCACTTCGAATTGGCGCATCATATCGGACTTGGAGGTCGCATCGATGTCGTTGCCTTCGCACACACCGGCGTTGTTGATGAGCAGATCGATGGGCACAGACGCAAGGTCAGCAGCAGCTCGGACGATGGACGGCTCGTCGCCCGTGTCCAGCTGCACGGTCTTCCACGGCGAAAGCTCCTTGAGCTACAATATCAGAGAGCACAAGAGAATGAGCAGCGGCTGGCGATAGCGCACAGTGCGAAGACAAAGTGTTGGTATATGTGTACCTTGGAAGCAGTGGCTGGGTTTCGAACGGCAGCGATGACGTTCCATCCGTTGCTGATGTAGTGTTTGGTGAGTTGGAGGCCGACGCCACGACTAGCGCCCGTGATAAGCACGGTCTTGGGCTGCTGGGAGGTCATGGTCTCTTGGTGGTTCAGTGGCGAATATTGGAATGTCAAACTCGTAGTCTCCAGTTTCCATGACATCTGAAGATCCAACGCAATCTGATTCTGTAATCATGACCATCACTCCCCATTTGATTGCTTTGGAAAGAGGTTGATTGCTGAATCATCTTTCTGTCAAAGAGACTGAAACTGCAGACATCAGGATGCGGTTACCAGAGACTTACGTCGCAGTGATTGCATGGACTCACTATCAGGAGTTCTATCGCTTTTATTGTGTGCATTGCTGGTCATCAGCGTACTTGATAGATTGCTGACAAGAATGATACGACGACTGCGAGCCAGGAAACTATTGCAGACGCAGCAAGTAATACTGTTTAGTGTTTGCTGTGCCTGGGCACCTGTAACAAACAGAAACGAATATGCACCCATAGGATTGGAACCCAATTCATCCTTTAAATAATGTTAAAATCGCGAAGCCAGAGCTTTACGAGCGCACCTTGACCACGACCCCTTGTCTTGTGCGGTTCTTGCGCTGATAATTCTTTGTTGCTTCTCCACGCTGTTAGCCATTTCTAGCTCCGCAACTACAAACAGCAGATTTGTTGCAGTTTCTCTTGCTATTAGTGCGAATAAGTCCAACGTATTCGTTAAGCTCGGTAGTAACTCCCAGCCTGAAGCAGACCGCGTGTCGTGACGACACCCACGAGCGCTCCTTGGTCGCAGACAAAGCAGTGATCGCATCGGAGCATCGTGAAGATCATGTGAAGATCATGCAATGAGGTGGCACTGGACACCGTCATGGCCACGGGTCGAATGACGCAGTAATTGCCCATCGTGATCTCTATCGTGGTATCTAACAGTTCTCTCTTCTTCTCTGGCCAACGAAGTCGCATGAGATCCATCATCTTGGTATCATCCATGAGGAATGGCAACTGGAAGCCGTTATTGTTGAGATCTGGAGCGTCCGAGTGTAGACCATTTTGTACGTTAGAAGAGACAGAACCGTAGTACTGGTCGTATGCCATTGTCCCATTCAAACCTCCACCGTGACTACCGTCACGTAGTGTGGACCATGACAACCCACGCGTTCCACTTATCACATTTTCGCCAAAATCATCGTCGATGTCTTCGATGTCGTTCTCTGTATAGAAGTTTCGAATCAGCTCCTTGATGTGAGCAGCAGTGACAACCCCCAGCAAGATTCTGGACGACTCGCTCTCAATAACTGGGATTTCTTGCCCAGGAAGGCGATGAATTGCAAGCAGCAGCTGTGCGACAGTCGTTCGTTTGGTCAAATACACCAGATGAGGCTCAACGATAGCACCAGCTACGAGGTCCGGGTCAAAATCCACGAGTGGGAGATATGGCATCCCACTCACGAGCAACAAGGTGTCATACACCGAGGTCTCAGTCCAGAGATTACACACTGCAATCGATGCCAACGTGGCGCAAAAGACCGGCACCATCACCTGCATCGCTCCTGTGATCTCGAGTGCGATCACAGCAGCCGAGACAGTACGAGTGGATCCAGCCGTACACGCGGCAGCACCAGCCAACGAATAGACCCCTGGAACAAGTGTAGTCGTGGAAAACGGAAGAAATTCAGTCAAAGCTTCTCCAAAGAGACGACCAAGGGCAGCCCCAGCAATGAAGCTGGGCAGCCAAGCACCAGTTGGAAGCTTGAGTGTGATGCACAACGGCAACAAAACGAGGTAGACCGCACCCACAAGCGCGAGCTTGTAGTACTTGGACAGAAACAACCACATTGGATTGAGCTCGCCTCCGGCAAACAGGCTCGTGAGGCTTTCCATGGATATCGTCTGGATAAATGAGCCCGGGAAAAATGTTGCTGCTGCTGTAATTAGCGCAAGCAAGACCGGATCAATCCATTTCACGTAGAAGACGACCCACTTTTTTGGCGATTTCCAGCAATCGTTGCGTTTCTCCGCGACTTTACGAAGCAGCCAGACCATAGCAGTCGTGATTGCACCGATCAGCGCTCCAAGCAAGAGAAAAAGAGGGATCTCCCACATCTGGAACGGACTATCTGGAAACATCGTCGCCAAGATCGTGTTCTTGCTCTCAGCTGAGCTGCTTTTCGCATGAGTCAGAGTGATGCGCAGCATAGCGGTTGCCGAAACTGAGCTGATGAATGCCTTCATATAGTTGGACATGAGATAATACGTGGACGTCACCTCCATGGAAAACAAAACACCACCAATCGGAGACGAGAATGTCGACGCCACTCCAACCGCACACGCTGCTGCGAGCAACTGGAATCGCGCGTTGTGACAAGATTCGAAACCTCGGTACATCATTGTCTTGAGAATGTGGTGCGTGATAATGGACATGATGTGCACATAGAAGCCCTCAGTGCCTACAATAAGTCCCGAGCCAACAGAGCATGCCAGACCAAACAGCTTTGCCACGAGCGTACTGAAGTCAAAGTACCCTGGGAGGTACATGCGTGGGTCGATACCTGTGAGAATGGACTTCATCTGGGAGATACCAGAGCCTAAGTGATCACATGTTAGCAACCAAACAATGACCGCAATGGAGGAGTCGACAGGATTACCTGCAGCAACTGGAGACAGGCGAGTGAATAATACGCCTAGCTGGGAGAAGAAGATCGTGTGTGCTGCCCAAATGACAAACTGTACGATCTCTGAGTCAGAGTAACTGATAAGTCGCTTCCGAAGACACAAATATCCGCTGGGCAAGACTATTGGCGCAAAAATGCTCATGGTTAATAGGTACCACGGTATCACATAGCGTTGTAAAGGTCTTGAGGCTTACAGGCGGATGCTGTAGTTTAGAGGGCCACCAATGACACCCAGAAGGATCAACAAGCTCAATACTTTGACCTGTCGGCCGTAGAATGTGTGCTTGCTCACGATATGTCGTTCCGCGCCTCCAAAGAGCGAGCCAAAGGAGCCATGTCGTCGCGTTGTCTGAGTGTGATAACGACCGTTGCTTGTATTCTCTACTGCATGAACGTCAACGTTGTCTTGGTCAATGCCAAATGCGTCCTCGCTTACTAACAACCGATTGTCGTCACTGGAGTACGAGAGAGTGCGCTGATGAAACTCGTGCAAACTCTCGATCCTCCCTACTCGCCGCAGGTGCGCTGGCAGTAGCTCGTCAGCTAGAGTAGCGTCTCCCATAGGCATTTGGTCTCAGCATGTGAGACCAGACGTCCGCTTCCCCCATCCTATACACTCCGGCATTAGTGGATCCACTAATTGCACTCTGTCAAAGATACTATTTCTTTAAAGAGGTACAGCAGCTGGTCATTTCTCTATGGGGCGGCAGCGTATTCCGAGATGATATCGGAGAGGTGATCGTACGTGTAGAGAGACGATTGATGACCGTCGCTCCAAGTGACTGCGAAAGCGTAATTGCCCTACAGCCAAAGCCCACATCAGCTGTAGGAAAAGTCCAGCCAGGAGTTCGCATTGGCTTACCTTGCGCTCAACCCCAGTGGGGCGAATATCGTCAGCGATAGAAGCTGGGTCCAAAATCTACAGAACGAGAATAAAGTTAGAGTGAAAACTTGCATCGTAAAATGTGCACGCGAGTGGAAAAGTACCTGTTCACCCGTGAATTCATCGATACATTGCGCGCACCGACATCTACGATGCAAAAAAGAATGATTATAACGTTCGAGAGTTGAAGAAGCCAAGCAATGAACCCATACCGAGCACGAAGATCGGCAGGGTGGACAAGCGCCTCCTTTGCATCTGTGAACGTGTACTGTCGAAGAATAATGCCACGGTTCTTATCGTACAAGAGCTCCGGTGCCATCCGCGCTAAGTGCTTCAACACGACGAGTTCCTTTGCAACCTAAAATGCAAGTAGTTAGATCTGTGCATCGATTAGTAGAATCATTTGCATGAAAGAGCACCGTTGTGGCGAGAGTATCGTATATCTGCTCTTCATCAGCTGACAAACCCGACAACACGAATGGTCTAATACATAGTACAAGCGCACGTGTCACGCACATGGCATCATCAGCAATGAAAGCCTCAACGCACCGCCCCGAGTCACCAGTAGCACTAAACTGCTCTGAAATGGGCAGCTTAAATACGTTCTTCACGTGGTACTTGTCCACCAGCTCCTGCGTGTGGCCTTTGCCTGCTCACAGAATATTTTTCAGTGTTCAATACACACCACTCACCAGAGGACAGACTAACCAAAGGGATAGTGTCGCTCCCCATGCGAGCAATCGAAGTACGACATGTTTTCTACAACAGCAGCCGTTTTCACCTGTAACAATAGGTCACTGATTAGATCTATGAGACGATTTCAAAAAAGAGTTTGAAATACTGAGCACCTTTAAGTCTTCAAACATAGAAATGCCCTTCTCAACATCCACAAAACTACATGCCAAGAGGAATGAGTTGTCTTCGTCATGGGTTGGACTGGGTAGGGACAGAGAAGCAGTGTTACCTCAGACGTTGGGGAGTCGTGACGAGCACAGTGGCCGAAATAGCCATCTGCTGAGAGATAGACATTTGAATATCGCCAGTGCCGGGCGGCAAATCGACGACCAGATAGTCCAGCTCACCCCATTCTGTGCCGAGGATAAGTTGGTCTACAATCTTGGAAACCATTGGTCCACGCATTACAGCAGCTCCCACACCTGGAAATTGACAATCGGTATAATTTCACCATTTAGTTCGCGGTTCCTAATCAAGACACTCACCTCCAGCGCCTGGAGCAGCTTTCTGGTTTACAAAGCCGAAGGACATGCATTTGACGCCTTCGTACTCCAGCGGTTCCACGAAATTCTTCATCTTGCGCGACTGACGGATCGTGAGATCTGGAGGCGAGATCATCGTGGGCAGACTTGGGCCGTAAATGTCAGCGTCCAGGATTCCAACGCGAGCGCCACGTTTCGCCAAGCTACAGAACGTGACCGCGAGTCAATGACAGGGAGCTTTGTGGCTTGCACCACACACCGTAACGCTCACCTGAACGCGAGATTCACCGATACGGTGGATTTGCCGACACCGCCCTTGCAACTGGACACTGCGATGATCTCCGACACGTTCGCGAGAGCTGAAAAGCGACCGGCGCGCGCATTGCGTGGTTTGGGAGTCATAAGATCGAACTCCATGGACTTGACCCAGTCCAGCGACGACACGTTCGTCTTCACTTGGTCTCGCCACTGCAGCCAGCAAACATCAGCAATGGACATTAGCCAGTGGAATAAAAACGGACCGACCTCTTCCGCCAGACTCATGAGCGCAGGTGTTGGCGCTTCAATTTTACAGCTGACGACGCCAGTCGATGGCTCTACGCTGACGTTCTTCGCATGACAACAGGAGCGTGAGCAATTCCTACATGTGGGTTTGCGCATCGAACACAGACCTTGACGCGTCCCAGCGTGACAATGTCGCCCAGCCCGAGGCCGTCTTGGATGCTGCGCATGCGCTCCAGCACTTGCGACTCCATCTCTGCGGCCTGACGCGCCGTGGAGAAGAGAGCGCGCTGCGGCTGCCGCCATGCGCCTGCTGACCTGATGAACCGGAGCATCTTGCCTATCTAACGTACGGCTCACAGCGGAATGATGGTGTGCTGGCAATTCCAATGCTGTGATTGGCTGAAATTCCGTCTTCACCTTAAGAAAACTTCAGAGATATCACTACCAGAACAAGAGGAGAGCTTCCAGTGCTGGAAATAGCAAGTGAGAATCCATCATCAGTAGCACAGCTACACGATACGAGAGCCCAAGCCACACGCTATAAACCAATTCAGATCAACGGTCACTGTCCTGCTCGTATTCAATTTCATATCCTGTGCAAACCCAAATCCGGATCGCATCGCACTTGTTCCAGAGTTGTCAGCTACCGTCGGGCTTGAATACTGCGCTTCTCGCGGCAGCTCCTACAGACAGCAACAGCTGAAAGATGATCCATTCGACTTACCAAGAGCCGCCGAACTCGGATTTGGTGTTCACGAATGCATCAAAGTCCCACTTGGTCTCCAGCTGTACCGGCTCCAGAATCGTGACGCCCGTTGCGTCCACCTTGGAGAACTGGATGCGGTTGATCGTGCGGCAATCGCGGTAAAAGCAGACGCGCATGCAATCGGACAGCAGCTGGTGCGCCTCGGCTTCGGACAGGTCCTCGCGCCAGTACTTCCGCAGCAGCGGCGTGCCGAGGTGGTGGCCAAAGCCCGTGGCAATGAAGTCGCCCTCAAAGGCCAAACCGATCATGTTCACCTGACCCAGGAACGGCTTGTTGCTCTCCGGGTGTAGTCCGCCAACCACGACCGTGTTCCACAGCGGGTCGAACTTGTTGCGGCGGTGGTAGAACAGACGCTGCAGGTAGTGGTAGATCTCGGTGGCGACCATGTCGCAGCCGTCGTCCTGGTTGTAGTCGTACACCTCCAGCTCATCAAGTTTGTCTTTAACGAACTGAAAGTCGCTGAAGTCGCCGCCAGCGCCGATCAGCGTCGAGTTGTGCACAGACGTGAGGCGGCGCTGGTCCGTGAAGCGTGCAAGTGAGCCGTATGAGCCGAGAGTATCGGCCGCCATCATCACACCTTCCTTGTACTTGAGCGCGATCACGGAAGTGCCGGTCACGATGGGCGATTGCGTGCGCTGTCGGGCGTCCATGAGGTCCGTGGTCTCTGCTTCTTTGGCCCCCTCTGCTTGCTTTCTTTGCGATCTTGGGGGGTGTAAGTATCCCTTGTTCAACTCATCCCGAATGTCCCTCTCAATCCCGAATTGAAAGTGTCCCGCATATTGCGCAAGTCTACAGTTCGGGACATAGGAACCGCCGGTTCAACTTTGGGCCGCTTCTAGAATGTGCGGACGGTCCGCTATCCTCCGGTCCGAGGCGAACAGCCACGTAAGCGGCATTTTCGAATTCGAATTGGGGCAAGATGAAGGTCGCGACGTTGGGACTGACAGTGCTGAGCGCCTCGGCGCTGCTGCTGGCGCGCGCAGAGGATGCGCCGGTCACGACGGACGCTGTGGCGGATGCTCAGGCCGAGGCTGCGCAGCAGCTGGCGCAAAAGGTGCACGATATCTCGAAGGACGGCCTCTTTGTCGAGACCTTTGAGAGCGAAGAGCTCTTTGACGGCAAGCGCTGGTTCAAAAGCACGCACGAGAAGTACTCGTCGCAGGAAGTGTCGCTTGACGAGCACACGGTCGCCTCGGGCCACGTCACTGACAAGGGTCTCGTGCTGGACAAACCCGCCAAGCATTACGGTCTAGCTGTGAAGCTGGACGAGCCGCTGCTAATCGACGGATCAGATGCCAAGAAGGAGATGGTGGTGCAGTACGAAGTCAAGCTTAAGAAGGGACTCACATGCGGCGGTGCCTACGTGAAGCTTCTGCGTGCGAACGAGTCGGGCGACTTCAGCGCGTTCAGCGACGAAACGCCTTTCGTCCTCATGTTTGGCCCGGACAAGTGCGGCTCGAGCGACAAGGTGCATCTGATCTTCCAGCACAAGAACCCGATCACAGGCAAGTACGAGGAGAAACACCTGACTGGGCCGCCCAAGACTAAGTCGGACAAGCTCTCGCATCTGTACACGGCCGTCATCCGCGACGACAACACGTACGAGATGTTCATCGATCAGGTATCTGTTTCCAGCGGCAGCATTCTCGAGTCGTTCTCGCCCGATGTGTTGCCTCCAAAGCAGATCGCTGACCCGGAAGACAAGAAGCCCGATGACTGGGTCGACGCTAAGGAGATCGACGACCCCACGGCGACCAAGCCTGAGGACTGGGACGAAGATGCGCCGGCGCGTATCCCAGACGAGGACGCTGAGAAGCCAGCCGACTGGCTTGATGACGAGCAGACCAACATTGACGACTCGTCGGTGGTCAAGCCAGAAGACTGGGACGATGAAGACGATGGCGACTGGATCGCGCCGCAGATCCCGAACCCCAAGTGTGAGTCCGTGTCTGGCTGCGGAGAATGGACACGCCCGACCAAGGCCAACCCAGCGTTCAAGGGCAAGTGGAAGGCGCCGCGCATTCCCAATCCAGAGTACAAGGGCCCATGGGCGCCTCGCCTGATCGACAACCCCGAGTACTTTGAGGACGAGCACCCGGCGCGTCTGGACCCTATCGGCGCTCTGGCGGTGGAAGTGTGGACCATGTCAGAAGGCATTGTTTTTGACAACTTCTGGCTCGGCAACGACCTGACCAAGGCCCAGGCGTTCGCGAACGCCACGTTTGTGCCCAAACACGAGCGCGAAGAGGCTGAGAAGAAGACGAAGGACTCGAAAGACACGCAGGACAGCGAAAGCAGTTTGTGGGCGACGGCGGAGTCATATATGGCCAGTGCCGTCAAGTACGGCAACGCTAACCCGGTGATCGCTCTTGGGGGTATCGTCGTTGTCTCGGTTCTGTCGACTCTGGCTGTATTCTTCCTCTGCTGCGCATCGTCCAGAGCCGCTCCGATTGAGAAGGAGCACGACAGCGAGCCGGAAGAAACTACCAGCGACAGCGAGAAGAAGGGAGCGGAGAGCGACGACAGCAGCAAGAAGCTTCGCCAGCGCAAGAAGGCTCCCATTGTGAAGGACGATTAGTGTGGTGAATGCGTGCTTTATTTCTTTTGCCATTGCTTGAATTATAATGCTGTGGTGCTCGCATCTTTCATGCCATCGAGTTGATACTTCTGCATACATCTCCTTTTTCAAATCGATCTGCTTGTCAGTTGGGAAGGGTAAAGCGAGTGCGTCGACGATGATCAAGCTTTGCTTCTGGATCTTGACAGACTTAAACAGTGACTGCAGCCCAATGACGATTCGATGTGAGACAAGTAAGCAAGACAGCCGATACCTTAAAATCCGCACCATAGCCGACTGGACACTGTGACTCCGAATGTGCTAACTATAACTTTATTGATATGAAGGAAATTTGTCGAAAGAATATTTCGATCGCGCCCATTCAGTAGATTTTCTATCAGGTGGTCAGAAAGATCATGATCTGAATCATTCGACATTCGTCTGTCGATCGCACTCCGGAACCAATGTGTGCTCTGGTGATCCAGATCAAGTAAGCTAAGTGGTGTGTGTTCAGTTTAAAAGTTGTCCGGGTACTTAGTATTATCTGCGTTACAATATTGCAGGCAGATTCAAAACTAATTTCACGAATTCAGTTACATAAGAGTGGATCACCAACTCTCCAGATACATTCACGCACAGATGCGACCTGCAGACTCACCCCAGAAGTGTCATTGTTCTGCAAGGAAATACTTATTCAACAACAACTTGAGTACTTCTTCAGTCTGAGAGCCCGACTTGATATCTGCAAATCCACTCAGCCAAAGCGAACTGACTTCTTTCAGTTGCTAGTGCCAGGTACCATGATAAGTTCGTGATATCCCAGAGAGCAATTAAATGCTTAGCAACTTTCTCGCGTTTGTTTTCGAAGGCATCCCTTAGTGCCTTCTCGACATCAGCAGGTGAAGCCTTGGGGCAAATCCATGTGATGAAACTCAGATCACCTATAACGGCAGCTATTACCATGACGAGTGTAACTGCTTCAGTCGTATGAAATTCAGGGCGATTTTCAAGCAGCCATTGGACGATTTCGGGGTGCCACTGCCGCTGCATGTATTTGATCGCATTAAGTGTGCATCCTTCTGTTCGATTTGCATGCAAATACTGGACCACTTTTAAATGTCCATGAATAGCAGCTTCATTCATGGCACTGGTTGTGCATTCTTCGCTTCTGTGATCGTGAAGCCATTTCACCACATGCAAATGACCTCCAGACGCCGCCTTGTCCATAGCAGCAGCAGTACATCCTTCCATTCGATTGTCGTGCAAAAACTGTACGACCTCTAAATGCCCATTAGCAGCTGCGCCATCCATAGCATTTGGCGTACAGCCTTCGATTCGGTATTGATGCATCCACTGGACCATTTTAAAATTCCCTACGGCAGCCAAACGATCCATGATCTGATGTGAACACCCCTCGCTGCGGTTGCTGTGAAGCCACTGAACCATTTCTAAGTTTGCATTTTGTAATGCCGAATCCATGGCGTCAGTCGTACATCCTTCCGGCCGATTGGCATCCAGCCACTGAACGACAGTGAAGTGGTTCTTCATGGCTGCCCGATCCATAGCATTTGTGGTGCATCCATCGGTTCCGTGTTCATGAAGCCATTGCACAATCTCGAAGTAACCAAAATTTGCAGCAAAGTCCATAGCGCCTTCAGGGTTGGCGTTGCGGGCGAGCAGAAATTTTACCATGTCAAAATAGTCCCTGTATGCTGCATTTTTCATGGCTTTTCCACCTTTGGGTCCCGGACAAATTGCGTACAAATACTGAATGTTAACGAGCCCATTCAAATACGTTGCAGATGCTTCAATGCATTCATCAATCCACTTCACTCGTGCGTTTTCGTCTTTCCAATCGTATTCCGTCAGAAACCACTTGATTACAGGCATATCTAAGAGGGGAGCGTAGGGTCGTTAAAGTATTGCTTTGGATACGCCTCGTATGGCAATTTGAACAAGGCAATATCATGCACTTTGGCCATATTTGTAAAATGATACGCTCTGGTGATACTTCAAGCAGCCATGGCAAACGATCGGAATATTCGTTGCGAACAACTCGAAGCATAAACTCAGCAATGCCTTCGATCTCATAACGCTCTTTATGAGCAATTACCCACTGGGCAAATTTAAAAGAGGCCTCACGTGTCAATACCAACTTCATTCGAATGCCACTGACGTTCTCGTGGAGCCAATGTGCCAGTTTTTCATTCACCACTGTGAACGGATATGCTTCGTTCCCAATTGTGAGTTTGTCTTTTGCTAACATCCACTTCAGTATTGCAATTCTTCCTTTCACAAAGCAAGAGCCTTCAGTAACCGACTTTTGAATTTTGAATATTGCAAAATCATGATCGGGCATGTAGACTGTCATCCACCATTGAAGTATATGACGCACATCCTTCTGATCTATTTATTGGCTTGCAACCGCAAGACGACGATCAAATGATCATTAGAGACGAATCAGTCCATAGCTTTGTGGTTATCAATTCGTCCCACGACGACGAAGCCATGGCAAAATCGTCAAAAGGGCCAACTGAGAACAAACACTCAGACTATAGAAGTAAAATGCACCAACGTCAGCGCATTTCCATTTCCAATCAGCTCGCGCGTTCTCGTCTTTTCATTTATACTAGGTCAGAACCCATTTGACCAAGTGCACATTTTCGTTGTTTTCGAATAGGAATCATACGGCAACTTGTACGTTTCAACGCCATGTACTCTGTTTATCGAAAATGGCGAATGTAACAGCTCAGGAGACCGTAAGCAACCACTTCAAGCAATAATCAAGATGTTCACAATGAATGACTTTGGGTATGAACTTCGCGGAGACTTTGCGATCATTAATTACCTAATTGGATATGATAAACACTTATTCAGAAGCTACACTAACAGTCGAACACGACAACAGTGATGTGTCGTCAACGACAAACAATGGACCACCGAGAATTTCGCACGTCTTGACCGATTGCCCATGAAATCTGTAATGCTCCTCATAGAGTTGATTTGCTGATGGGAGATACCGCCATCTGGCTCGTGGGCGCTCCGAGTATACAAGTCTATCGCGGTGCCTAATAGTGCGACTACAGAACCCAATGAGTTCAGACAGAGGATTTAAAGAAATGCAAAGATAGCAGTAGAATACTGCGTACTACGTAGTACTTTCTTTATTAAAATAAGTCACGGTTAGCAAGAAGTAGCCACCTACAGACAGCACTAGGAGACAGTAAATATGCTGTTCGCTTCCTAACGCAACCCTTAGACTTTGCCAACTAGTGATCAGGCCCACAACAATTCGCACGTGTGTGATACTCACGTATTCAGACGCCGGCATCCCGGTGCCGCACTCCATTCGAGCACACAACTGATCCGCACGTGTGCGTAATCTACACGTCCTCTGACGCCGTCATCCTGTTGCCGCGCTACAATTTGAGCGGCCGAACAACTTTCTGTTGTAGTTTTGTTTTCTGGAAGATTAGAAAATGAGTCTTTATTGTGTTGAGGATGTGGCAGTTGACACCTTGTTGAACCGTACATTCCAGAACGTTCGATTGGTTGAGTTGAAATAAACTCATCACATGCAGTACTGTAAGCTTTTACAAGAGTGCACGGACGGAAAAATCCTCCGCGTTAGTCTTTTTGAGTTGATGACTTTGTCAAACGGCGTTGAATGTTCACAATTTCTTTCTACCTCATGAAGAATCCGTGATTATCAATTTTGCTGGTTTTACTGATGACAAAGGGCATCAAAACGAGAGAATGATAGAGTATTTGCAGTCTCATTTGCTCTTAAGAGTGGAGAAGAGTGATTTGTTGGTCGAAGTGCAAGCGCCATCAAAGATCTATTGATAAACGGTGATGATCATATTCTGTTTCGCATACACGGTACAACGGACGCGGTCGTCGTCGCCGAAGACCCGAAGGAGTTGAATCTGCTGGAAGCAAAAATTTGAATCATGATTATGGTGAAAATACATTTTGAATCTCGACGCAAGGCAAAAAAATGTGCATATTTGTTGGCTGCGAGTCTGATAGCACTGGCAAATCAATCTAGTATGGTGGGTTTGACTGATTTGAGTGGGAATTGGTACTGTTACTTTCTGGATGCAAGCAATTTTATGGCGCGCATGCGGCTGGCGTATCCGTAGAACGCCTTACTGGTTATGACTTTCTTGAATCACGACTCGGGAACTTCGTATTACAGTGTAAATGGGTTCTATTTGCGGAGAACTGATCGTAGCTTCTGCCATCTAGGTCAAAATCCATCGAATCCATCGATTGGCAGCATGAACTGCGGTGTATTGATACGCGAGAGTTCGCGAGTGAGTGATACTCCAAAGAAAACGGGTCAGAGGATGTTGCTCTGCTAAAAGATTTGGATTTGGACGACCTCAGTAATCATTATTGTTGTGACGCCGCCCATTGTCACGGAGTGAAACACAAGTATACAGATTACGTGAAGGCGAGGGCGTTGGCTTGGGTGATATGTGGAACTACTCGGCTGTAATTACGCCATGGATTCTTCCTTCTGGTGACAACGATACTAGGACGAAATGCGCTGTTCTGACGTTGCTTGAAAAGAATCAGAAGAAGTCGATTTGGTATTTGATCCTGATGGCCCTCGTCTACAGATCTCGTTTCTGGTGAGGCTTACTCATTGATTTTGAATGGAGCCCAAGGACCATGTTGATGCGAATCGATATCAATTCTAATAAATTTACTGTCGATGCGCCATTGTTCGCTCTTTCTGTTACAGGAGCCTCACTCGATTTTATAGCGTTTAGTGTAAGATCGGATAGCTTGGTTTTGTTTATCAATGAGAAGACCGAGATAGCTTTAGGTCACTGGTTCTTTGAGTACATTAAATTAAATGATGCGTCAGGTCACTGGTGGCGTATATTCCGCAAGTGGATTACGCACACTTTACTAAGGAAGCGGCATGACATCAAGCCAGGAATGCTACGCTATTCTCGACCTAAGCAAGATGCCTTTCGACGAATCATTTCTAATTTCTCTTTAAACGCGCAGCCGTAGTCTATCAAGTGGTGAAGTCAGCTCAGCTACGCGGTTGCGTAGTGGCGCATCGACCAGCTACTACTCCCCCCAAGGAGCGCAAGACACTCAACGATCTTTGAAAACAGCTCTCCAGGAAGTCCTACACCGGTTCGCGAATGGAGACGAGAGTTACGAAGTAGTGGTCGCATGGACCATATCCCATTGCAGGCACTGATTGAAGGGCGTGCCTTTGTTCGTGGTGCAATATGTCGGCTGGATTCCATTGTACCGTAGTCCCTCTTAATTGTGCGCTCGTGGCATACGTCTCATTTTAAGTGGAGACGATCATGCCGGCTGAAAACGACGACGAGCGCGAGGATGTACGCGTCGAGGTGGTGAACGTAGACTACGAGATGCGAGCGCCACTCCCAGCGGGTGTGCTGCGTGGCCTTCCCAGCTCTCCGTGCTATCTGCAGGCGCGACGAGTGCCCGTCGTTCGCATCTTCGGCGCCACGCCGGCCGGTCAAAAGGCGCTCGTGCATATCCATGGAGTGAGTGCTCATGTTGTCTTGCGTCTGTGCATTCGCTGGTGAGAATGCAAGCCAATCGATTACACGTGTTTGCAGCTCTTCCCGTACTTTTACTTCCGCGCAGAAGACGATCCAGTGTTTGAGAATGCCGAACAACTCCGTCGTCTGCTGCCGTTCGTGGCTGTGGAGCTGGAGAGGGCCAACACTGTGACGCAGCAGCAGAAGACCATCAACACAGCAGCCGTACAAGACAAGGTCGTGGCCAAGGTGCGCTTGTAAAGCCACGAATTGATAGTGTGAAGGACCATTTCCCGTGACGCATTGCGCTCTGTAGCTGCTCATTGTTCAGGGCACTCCGTTCTATGGATATCATCCAAAGCCAAAGCTGTTTGTGCAAATCTTCCTGTACAATCCACGTGCAATTGGGAAAGTGGTGCAGCTGCTTGAGAGCGGATGTATCACTGACCGACGCTTCCAAGCCTATGAGGCGCACATCCCGTTTCTACTGCAGGTATTAAAGTCAAACAAGCACTGGGTAGTGATATTCAACAAGTGGTTAATGGTTGATGCGGTCTCCAGGTCTTTGCAGATAAAAATATTGAAGGCATGAACTATCTGCATCTGTCGAATGTCAAGGTAAGAGAGCTCAGTCGCTCCATAATAATCGACAACTTGTTAACAACTCTGTTCAGTTTAGAGCTCCAGTGCCCGCAGCTCAAGCGCACTTGGACTGCGGACATAACTCCCAGGCCGATGGGTCTCATATCATTATACGTTCCAATATTCCAGACGAGAAAGTGAGTGGACTGCGTCACGCGCAGCATGAAGTCTTCGAGGGTCGATACGTCAAGGCGTCTAGTAAACCTAATGCGCACTGGTTTGAACGCCAATCAACGTGTGCGCTAGAGATTGATGTCGCAATCGATTGCATTTTGAACACCAAACTGTTTAATGAAATGCAGAAATCAAGCGCAAACACCAGCGAATTGCAAACTGTGCCCTCTTTGGCAGCGCTGTGGAAGGTAGACAAATACCACTTTATACTGTAATTTTACAGGCGAGACTGACCATTTGGTTGTCCGTGTTGTAGGAGGAGCGGTTGAGGCGAATTAACAATGGAGATAGCAGCGCAATGGATTTCACGTTAAGTGTCGATCGTCATGCTGTTGGGCTCGTAGAGCCTCCACCATCAGCGCATTCGTCGTCTTCTTTGATGTCGCAATCGTTTTTCCATCAAAAAATAAAAGACTCAGTTGACCAAGTGCTTGCAGAAATGAAGAAGAATGCGATCTCAAGCGAGCCAAAGCTGGATATATCAATTGACGAAGAGTCTTTCGAGATAGATAATATTGGCAGTGCGTCGGATCATCGTTCAATATCAACAGACAGTGCGTTCGCGTTCAGTCAATTCGAGCAAGCAGACACAAATGAGCCAGTACTTGGGCCACAGGTACTATTATCATGCCACAAACGTTGCAGGCAGCCGCTAATATCCTTTTTTCTGGGTATATTTTGAAGCAGAAAACCACAAGTCAAGAGGACCAAGAGATTATGGACATACTGATAGCGATGCAAAAAACGTCTAAACCCGACTGGCAAGAACAAGTATCTATTCTTTTCTCGCAAAGTGGGAACAAAGAGAGCGAGCTCGACCAAGATGCTGATCACCAACGCGATATTGACGATGATAGAATTGACGACGACTGTGGGAACTCAGATGATGAAATCGGCGATATCTTAGCATCTCAGATGATAGTAGAAGGGGCGGACAGCACTTTTATGACTCCACAAGAAGACTTTGACACGAAACATGATGATGAGAAGACGTCTTGGTGGGATGTCGCTGAAAATGAAGAGTCAGTATCCAGCTCTAACCCACTTAGCGAACTCGGAAGTCCTCGCATAGTATCTCAAGGGAAACCTAGCGTTGCAAAGGTAAGCTACCATGCTTATGCAAATTGAGTTTAGAGATATCCGTACATTTGTAATCACTAATTACTACTGTAGAAGGAAAAAAGCGCACGACAACTCTACGACGAATTCGAGACAAGCACTGGCAGTATCTTGCCTCCTAATGAAATCGAGGATCTGGATGAATCACGATCAATTACACCGCCAGCTGATGAATCCTCTCGTGCTGGAGCGCTACTCTACCAAGATGATCCGCTGCAACTATCACTTACACAGCAAGCGCACGCAATCACGAAAAAAGCTTCAACAAAATCTTCCCAGCCAACTGGTGGTGGTCGCATCCTGACGTTTGAAATTGAGCCACCAACGATTGATGAGCTCGTTGCATCTTCGCTCGAACTTGGAATTGGAGCTGTCAGTGTACGTATTCGCTAGCTCAAGTTTGTTTGCTCTAAAAAAGACTGTTCTCACCTCGATTTTACGTAGTATAAATCAGCGTATTTTGGAAATCGAGATGATATACCGGAAAGTGCGATGGTCTTTGGAGGCCAGAAATTCCAATTTACAGCTCAGGATTTAGCTCACACTGCTGCATTCGACACGCTTCCTCTGCGTCGCCAATGGAACCGAGAAGGCGACGATGGATCTTCTGTTGGATGGACGAAACTGGCTCAATTAAAGACAAATATTAACGCACAGGCTAAATGGGGTGCAAAGGTGGGGACGTTTCGCAATGGTAATTGGTGGCGAATACTGACCAATTCCAAACGTTCTAGGTTCGCCGTGTTCGTATTCCAGCAAGAATTCCTCCTGATCCAGCAGAAGTAAACAAGTGGCTTGTCAACGAGCGACTGCTAGCAAGAGAGGTGAGTCTGCTCTGTTTTGTTGTGTGTCTAACGATTTGAAGTGATCGAAAGCTGGATTTTAGAAATCTCGAAAAAGGGCAAGACAGGTGGTTTTGTCGGCCTCGTTGGATCCAAGACGGCAGAGATCTGCCAACATATCGAATGTGACCCTATTATCACTTGAAGTTCATGCCTGTTCTCGTGGAACATTGCTACCGGACCCGATTCATGATAAAGTTGATCTTATATGCTATGGTGTCGAAGCTCAAGAGGGTCAAACCGAATTCGAAACCAAAGAAAAAGGATTTTTGATCGTGGCATCCGAAGAAGGCGCACTCTCTAACTCTGCTGGATTCTGTGTAGAAAGCAGTCGAGTAAAGGTGAGAGTTGCGAATGACGAGCGCCACCTTTTCCGACTTTTAGTAGAGCTAGTGCAGACGTGGGACCCAGACTTCTTAATTGGATTCGAAGTACAAAAGGCTTCTATCGGATATCTGGTCGATCGAAGTGCACAACTAGATGTAAAGTTGTATGGTAGGTTACCAATGCTTTGGACAAGTTGACGCTTACGATTGCATGTGTACAGATTAATTTAATTCAGGCATTGTCCCGTCTGCCGTCCATCAGCATAGACGCAAGAAACCCATTAGCGCATCGGCTCGATGTGGAAGGAGAAGAACAAGGAGGTGAATCCATCGGCACTACGTGGGGTATGAACAAAGCATCTGGACTTTGGATACATGGCCGCTATGTACTTAATTTATGGCGAATGTCACGATCCGAGGTAACGATTTGCAAGGAAACTACCCTTTGCTGATGAATGGTCACTAAGATGAACCTACATGTGTGCTTTGCAGCTGAAACTATCGTGTTACACATTTGAGAGCGTCGTTCGAGAAACTTTAAAGCGAGAAGTTCCTGTACATACCTCAGAACAGCTGACGAAATGGTATGCGCTTCATGGAACCCTTCGCTGGAAAGTAATTCGGTATTACCTAGAACGTGCGTCTTTGAATCTCCAAGTCATGAACAAAATGCAGCTTATCACAAGGACAAGGTAAGGTACTCGGTCGATTTGGCGATTTATTTTCAATACACATCTAAAACACGTCAACGTCAACGAACACTTGTGGCGGAGTAGCGAGATGGCACGGCTTTTTGGAATTGATTTTTACTCGGTCTTATCGCGTGGATCGCAGTATCGAGTAGAGGCAGTAATGCTACGAGTGACCAAGAGATTCAACTATCTCTTGGTGTCACCAAGTCGCTCGCAGGTCGCTAGTCAACCACCTATGGAAAGCATTCCTTTAGTGATGGAACCACACTCAAGCTTCTACCATGATCCAGTCGTTGTGCTGGATTTTCAGGTATGCCTTTGAGTGAGATGCTCCTTTATTACACCTGATTGTATCCGTTTCTGCTGTTAGTCTTTGTATCCGTCACTTGTCATTGGATACAACTTGTGTTATTCCACACTGCTCGGCAGATTAAAAGACGGCATGAACCCGGAACTGGAATCCATTCTTGGAGTCACCGATTTTACACCGAGCGCGGAAGGCTTACTTGCTTGCAAAGATGATCTGACTGTGATTCCGAATGGAACTATCTATTGCCCAAAGTCCCATCGTGTTGGCGTGCTTCCGCAGATTCTAAATGAAATTCTATCAACACGTATCATGGTAAAGAAGGCTTTAAAAAATGCCAAAGCATCAGGCCAGGACCGTTTAGCCAAGGTCCTTGACGCGCGTCAACTTGCGTTAAAAATGATCGCGAACGTGACGTACGGATACACCGCTGCAGGGTTTTCAGGACGAATGCCTTGTGCTCAGCTAGCCGACGCCATTGTTCAGGTATGTTTCCTCTTGGCTTGAGGATGGAAGTTGATGCTTTATCGATCGAATTACTGGACTTTGTAGAGTGGCCGGTGTACGTTAGAAGCAACTGTGAAAATGGTAGAGTCGCGAGCAGATTGGAATGCAAAAGTGGTATATGGAGATACCGATAGCTTATTTGTACTGCTACGTGGACGCTCTAAACCCGACGCGTTTCGAGTTGGGCAAGAAATAGCGGATGCTGTTACTGCCGCCAATCCAAAGTACGTAGAATGCACATGCACAATGTTGTGGATGAACAATTACGATTAAATATATCTCTTTGCAGGCCAGTCACTTTGAAATTAGAGAAAATTTATTTTGGATGCGTTCTCGTTTCCAAGAAGCGGTACGTTGGAAACAAATTTGACTATGCCGATCAGAAACGTGGCATTCTTGAATCTAAAGGCATCGAGATTGTGCGCCGAGATTCTTGTGGTATCGTTCAAACATGTATGGAGCGATCTCTGGAGCAGCTTTTTTCGACACGAAACTTATCGAACGTAAAGCGAATCCTCTCTGAGTACTGGCTGCAAATGCTTGAAAATCGGTTGCCGCTTAAAGATTTCGTGTTTGCCAAAGAAGTCCGGCTTGGTACATACAGCAATGGAAGGTAAATGGATATGGTGATGTTGACACATCACTAGCATGAATTACTGACATTCACTACAACGAATTCTGGTAGTTACCCTCCTGCAGCTCTTGTTAGTATGAAGGCGATGGTTAAAGATCCCAGAGCAGAACCGAGATACGCTGAGCGGGTTCCTTACGTTGTTGTAAATGGTCCGCCGGGAGCTCGACTATCAGATTTAGTCGTGTCACCGTCAGAGCTCATGGATAAAACACGAAACCATCACTCCATTAATTATCAGTACTACATGCACAAGCAGGTGAACGCAAACGCAAAGTGATTGTGGCTTTCAACTGGAAATCTTTACTGATTTGTGGTTTAATTGGCAGATATTACCTAGTTTGGAGCGAATATTTCTGCTTGTGGGAGTAAACGTGCGGAGTTGGTATGCAGATCTCCCGCGAGTTGCGACAAAAGCAAGATCTCAGATGTTAAATCAACAGCCGACGTCGGGCCGTCGCGGTGGTGGAATATTTGCTGAAGGCCGTGGAATTGACGCTTTCTATATGAGCAAACATTGCCGATTATGTGGATGCATTGGAATGAACGTCTTATGCGACGACTGTCTCCGAAATCCCCAACGAAGTCTGTTTTCGTTGCAGGTAACAGCATCTCACCAAGAACGATCTTTGCACACGCTTCGACAGATCTGCCATATTTGCGGGGACCGCGACTCGGCGCAAACCTGCGTTAATCTCACGTGCTCTATTTGGAATCAGAAGCAGCTCGTTGGCTCGATTGAAACTTTGCTATAATAATTTGATAGAGCAGAAGGGATGCGATGATCTGGCTAGTTGATTTTGCATCTGCAAGGGTTGAAAAGAACTTGCAGTGGAATGACTAATAAATAGTCAGTCTTCAGCTGGTCCAAATGAATTTTGTCGTGTAGAATGTGTCAGTTAAGCTACAGCAGTAACATTTTTGCAGGGAACGCACCTATCTGTAGAACGATTTCTTTGGAGTCTGTGCAAGCTGGTTACGAGAGATCGACGCTCCGCCGGATAATCACGCAGGACGATTGACATCTGCATGCCGGCGAAGGCAGCAGCACAAACAACGAGGATTCACTGATCGTGAGGTCATGAGGTGGTTAAGTTGCTGAAGGGAATCGCCACAGAAAATTTCCATTTGAACCTTATGAGACAAATAAAACAATAAGCCAACCAAGCATTCACGCAAGTACTGAGAAATAAATAAGGCTTCTCGAAAAAAAGGCGTTTATTTTTGCGAAATATTACAATCAATATTAAGTGTACGAGGAAAACGATTTAGTGAAGACAAATCACAATTTTCGAGCAAAATCGTAATTCTGTGCAAAAACACTAAAACACCATAATTCCTTTTGTCGCAGATAATTCAATATTAAGGGTACGAAATCGCTAGGAAAGTTACATAATCATTTGGAACAGGGGGAAATATCGAGAACAGCTAAATGCGCAAAAGCAGGTCGAGTGCCCGTTTGGATTAGATAAGGAAATTGAGCTTACGTTTTATCTGTCGCTTGTAATCAACAAGTAAGCAACCAAAGCTATAATTACGAGGTATATTGAATAACGGCAATACAAAAGATCTGCGAAGACAAGTGCTAAATTAAACATATCAAACATAATGATGGCTCATCCAACCATTTGGGTAAGACAATGACGGCCACCAATTGATTTATTGGAAATAACACCGCGATTTGGTTATCTTGCTCATCCTTAAAACGACATCCACCACGGCTGGCCCTGGTACCGGAACGGCCGAGACAGCTGCAGCGAGCATAGCTAGGATCATGCCCTTCTGCTTTAACGGGAGGGAGAGCATGAACTCGACCTGACCCAATCGCTGGAGGCACAAGGTGATTATGTAGCATCGCTCGAGCAATAGGTGATCGAGTCAGTCCCCACATTGACCGATACGCACCATCGCCTGAGGTGTAGGGAGTTGAATAGCGTTGGCTCAAATACGCTAACAATTTGCATATCTTTACTGGTGGTCTGCTGTTTCCTTTTCTAGTACAATACTTGAGTCACGTACTGAAACGAGGACAAAATGCGCAATCGTCAGGACCAAATGTGAATTTGAGGACCAAATGTGCTAAACTGGGGACGACGTGCGAAACGGAGGACTAGTAATAGGGCTATACAGTTTGCCAATCTTATATCATGATTCGAGGGAATCAGACTTGTTAGTGGCATATACATATAAAACATACATAAAATGTAACGATCTGGTTTGTACAGTTCCACCCATTTTGAAATTAACATCTGCAAAACTAATATTCGCGTCAAAAATCGTAAAAGAGGGGAAATGAGCATTTGGCTTCGATGACGATTTCCATCTACATTTATTGAATAACTGGGATGTTTATAAATTTGTCTGTTGTTCCTCTTTCTCGTTGTCCTGAAAAATCTTGTCTCTTTCTTCGATTTGAACTAAAATACCATAAAACCTCCGCTAAACGCTATAAATCGAAAATGCGCTGGAACCCCGGTATTGACTAGGACGCCTAATGACAACCGTAGAATTTTGTTTAGCCATTATTTTATGTTTTGGTTGTGTGAGATATTGCATATACTGTACAGTGGAAGGATTCCCACTTACAAATCAACTGTTGTAAGAACATGACAGCAAACAAGGCAGACTTGTGTCACTCGACAGTTGAGAAGCATCACTTCCGTCTTTCCAGTGTATTCGGACGGCTGCGGGTATCATGTCGCGAACGCTCGACCTCTATGTGCGAGACTGAACCCGAAGAGGAGAATTCCGACCACAAGACAACACTAAAGAAGTGCGCCAGTGAAGGCACAGTATACGGCTGGACCACAATTCCGGATCTGGACAAGTTCACGGATTCACTAGATGACTCAAGATAGAATGCCAAATCCGTGTGTCGGCAGAGCTCGTGTCTGAACTGTAGTCATTTTGTAACGGGGTTACATTCCATGGTTATGATACAAAAGTATAACCCGTTGTAACTCCAAGGAGGTGGCACTATCCGTGGTGTGGTGCACCTCAAGCTTTCTTATAGAGAGAGGCGGTGGGTACCAAGTTGAAGTACCACCAGGCCCGTTGCGTATACGCAAGTCGTACCTAAGTTGTACCTAAGGTACCAAAGGTTGGGTACATAGGAACCTCCATAACCCCAGTAGAAATCAGGCTATCATGTAAGAAGGGGTATGAGGTTAGACAGGATAAATCCTGATAAGCTAAGTATACTCAGTCTTAAATCTACTTCCTCTGTAGTACTTGCGCCATAGACTAGCGCGAGCGGAAACTTAGCTTCCAAGCACCTCTATGCATCGTGCTGTGTGACTCCCGTCACACCTGGTAGCACTTGTAGTCAATCCAGCAACCCACGCGGGTAGATTGGACTACCTG
>JAADVW010000183.1:0-52087 GCA_023335875.1 Elongisporangium prolatum | reverse complement strand
TGCCCCCCCCCCCCCGCCGTCTGCCATGTGTGGCCGAAGACTTGCTGATACTGCACTCGGCTCCAGAATTAGAGACACACATCATATTCGCACGCATCACACACTATGTATTCATCATCACACTACTCACGGTCTCTGTGCTCTCAGCCGCACAATTTAAAGAGTGAGGAGCCACGCGCGTTCCTTCAGCTCATGCCCTGTCGCTCTCCAAGCGAGCAGGCCGTGGAAGTTTGGCCCACATGCTCCGTCTGCCCTCTTACTGTTAACCTTCTGTCATTAGTCTTCGTGGCACCGTCATCTCGTTGTCATCAGTCTTGCTGGTACTGTCATCTCGTTGTCATTGGTCTCTGCAGCAGTCGTACTTCAATCTCGTCGTTGTTGGCACTGTTTACAGCTTCGGTGCTCGCGTGGCTGGCTGTGACACCAGTACGCATCACCAATAGCCGCCATATACTCGTTTTTCAACGACTATTCCTATGCGATATAGTGCACATCATGACTTTCCAAATTGGGAAGCCGAAAACACCGAAAGCGAATGATGAGCACGGATCTTATTGAGCGCCTAATCGCGCAGCCAACGTAATCACCCGTCCATTTTAAAACGCTAAAGCGCAGTGATCCGACTTCGGAACTCCTGCCTAATAACGCAAACTGAACCAGCATTAGATCCTGCTGGCGATGCTGACCCAGACTGAAACAGATCTCGGCTAATCGTGTTGCTACTGTCCATTCGAAGCCGACCACCTACGTTGAAGGACGCCAGATGGTGGATTCTCTAGATAGTCTGTTGTAATCCAAGAACGAAGGAGTCGAAGGTCTGGCGCCGCAGTCAGTCTTGTCCGTACCAACGACGTAGTGCGCGGGCCCAACGGCGCGGCGAGCAACCCACGCCGTTGTATCCCGACCTTAAGTTGCATCTGTTTACACGTGTTGAATCGTCAGGAACAGCAGCAACGTAAATAGCACTCGGAGGGAATACAGCAACGAAGTAGAAAGAAACGTGGAAGGGTGCCGGACTGGCGAGCTCCGAAAGACCTGAGGAGTACCAGCCGTCCAAGTTCACTAGTAGCCACGTCGAGAGCAAGTCGCGCGTGGTAAGCAGAGAGAGCAAGCCGAAAAGGTCTATCGGCACCGAGAACAGAACGTGTTCGTTCTATTCCCGTAAGAGCAAGTGTAGAGAGTGCGCAAGATCCGTTCGTTTAGGAGCCCAACACGCTAGAAAGTTGTGTAGCAGTGACTGAAGAGTTGAAGCAGGTCGAGAGCGAGTGACCTTCTGAACGCGAGTTGAGCCTGTCTGAGAGCGAGTGACAGTCTGAGAGCGAGTTGAAGCAGTGTGAGAGCGTACGAACGGTCCGCGATCGATACGAGCAGTTGACGAACGAGTTGAATCGGCTACAGAACGAGAAAGTGTTGAGAAGGAGAGAACGAGGAGTCGACCGCGTCCGGTACCCGAGTGCGTATTGAGAGCGTAAGACCATATTTCCTGCATGTTTAGGAGCGTGGGCAGAGGTGTGCGGATCGCTGTCAACGGATTTGAGACGTCGCAGAAGGTGAAGCTGTTGAGCGCAACGAGCCTGTTTAAAGGACCGAACGACGTCGATACGAGCGAGATCTGTGGCATGCAAAGCGAGCGTTGGAGCCGAGTGGCCGCGCATGAGGGGCCAATATGTCACAGGACAGTGAGTTGTTGGAGCTTCTGTCAAGCCGTGGCTTCCTTTCACTACTGAGTCTCGAACATGGTGTGCGTCGCTTTTTTCGGTTGCTGGTGTGTCGTTGGCTGGGTTGATGTTCAGCGTTTAGCGAACAGGCCATCATTGATCGTGACGCTATTATTGTTGTATCGGTTATAATACATTGTGAACCGGTCCACAATTTTAGAAGTTCCACACCACGGAACTACGGAGTGTTGGTCGAAACCAAAACGTTCCGCCGTCAAAGAGACTGTATGCTCATTGGCTGAAAGTAACGTGACGACTTCTCGTCGGTCGCCCCCCCCCCCTTTCCCTGTGCAAACCGATCCAAATCCAAAACGGCTGCCTCCTGCTGCGCAACCTCAAAGAGAAAGCAGCCGCGATGGGAGGACTGGATCGCTTCCTGCGCGCCATCCAACGAATCAAGCCGCTTTCGCACTCCCTCCATGGCTCGCGCGCCAGGCTCAAGCCGTGCCTGACACTCTTCGATCTCATCGCCTACGGCGTCGGCTGCTCCGTGGGCGCTGGTGTGTACTCGCTCGTCGGCGTTGGTGCGCAGATCGCCGGTCCGGCCGTCTCGCTGTCCTTCCTGGTCAGCGGCATTGCCTGCATCTTCACGTCGCTCACGTACTCGGAATTTGCAGCGCGTGTTCCGGTATGTTCGAAGCCCACAGTACAGACGAAGTGCGGGGTGTCTGACTCCTCATATCGCTTCATCATCTAGATCACAGGGTCGGCGTATACGTTCGTGTACTTGACATTTGGCGAGCTGGCGGCATGGCTCGTGGGCTGGAATCTAACGCTTGGCTACGGTATCTCCGCTGGTAGGTTACGCATATGTCGCTTGCTGTGGTGCAACTCTGATCGTGGGCCTTTTGTCCATCAGCTGGAATCGCTCGCAGTTGGGCTGCGTACGCTGAAGTCTTTTTGAAACACATTGGCATCACGATCCCTCATTGGTTCGTGCAGACAGAGCTCTTGGGCAACTCGTGTAGCGTGCTGGCTGCAGTACTCGTGATCGCATGCACCTTCATCTTGCTCGCTGGTGTCCACGTACGTTATCTTACATACAAAGTGGAGACAACTGCCGAGCGAATGGCTCTAATTTCACTTTGATATGCTTAGGAATCAGCCAAGTTCAATGCATTTGTTACGATGCTCAACCTGGTAGTACTGCTGTTCGTGATCAGCTATGGCAGCACCCAGGTAGAGCCTACCAATTGGGAACCGTTCATGCCTGAAGGCTTTCATGGCGTGATGACGGGTGCTGGTGTCGTGTTCTTTGCTTATCTGGGCTTTGATATGGTCGCTTGTCTTGCGGAAGAAGTGAAAGACCCGCAGAAGACGTTACCCAAGGGCATCATTGGCTCACTATTGATCTCCATGTCGGTATACGTGGGCGTCTCCTTGGTGGTTACAGGCATGGCTCCAATAAGCGCCCTGGGTGGTGATGTGCCATTGGTGAACGCGTTCTTGTACCACAACGTTCCTTGGGCTGGAAAGATCGTGTCGTTTGGCTCGATTTTCGGACTTACGACCGCTGCATTCACGTGCTTGATGGGCCAGCCCCGCATCTTTTACCAGATGGCCAAGGACGGCCTTCTCCCTGAAGTCTTCTCGAATCTTAACAGACGCACCCAAGTCCCAGTCGCAAGCACCATCTTCACAGGCATCCTCGTGGCCTGCGTTTCGTTCGTCTTCGATCTCAACTTCCTCGCCAATGTGATTTCGTGTGGCACGCTGCAAGTGTTCACGTTTGTGAATGCTGGCGTGTTGCTACTGAGATTGGAGCCGCCTACCAATCAAAGCAGTGGTGTCGTCAACCGAGTGCTTTGCTTTGTCGTGGCCTCGCTAGCGTTGTCCCTGTCATTCGTATTTGATCTGCACTGGATCGCTCAAGTTCTTATCGGCCTGGTTCTCGTTGCAAGCTTTGGGTCGATTCAATATCTAGAGAAACTCCCGTACGTACCACAGTTCTGCATGATGATCAGTGATGCGTCGCCATCGAAGCCTTACCTGTTGTTATGCTTGCAGGCAAACGGGGTCGTCTTTCTTGTGTCCATGGGTGCCATTGATCCCATGTCTGGGCATTCTCGCGAACATTTACATGTTGGCAAGTCTCCCGCTTGCTGGATGGTGCGAATCTGATTTGGTTGACGACACCGTCGAATTTAGAACTGACTGCATACTATGTAAATCAGGTTGGGAGTTGCGATCTGGCTAACCATCGGACTCCTCGTCTACCTGTGCTACGGCATTCGCAACAGTGCGTTGAACGACAACTCGGCCAAGGTGCCTCTGCTATAGATGTTCGTGAACAAGACACATAAAGTGTATGGATAAACATCGTTCTAGGAATTGCCAAGCGTTTGTACCTCATAATCTATTTCTGGTACGTCGGTCACAAATGCTTTGCAGCAAAGTCAATGAAGCCGCGAAGCGATGCAACGATTCAGTGTTTGCTGCGATTCGCACCAGCGGACGACTTGGATGCTCATGAGAACGAAGAGGGTGAAGAAGAAGAGACCGCATATCTATATCCACAGGCACGGTCACTCGTCCACCCGCAGTCCAATGCCGTTGTGAAGACCTTAGGGAAAATCCTTGATGACCCGATTATCTCGCAACAAATGCTGCAGCGCCAGCAATCATCCTTACAGCCGAAAACACCAATGAAAGGCCTGCCGAGCAACGGGAAGACGCATGCCAAGTTCCAGAAGGCCTGTGAGTACCTCATGGCAAGCTTTGATCCACAGGCGAACGACGCGGGCCAGATTTCGGTACACAAGCTGAAATCATTGCTGCAATTCCATGCGCTGAAAGTCGACCCGGTGGCCTATCGTCAATGGGAGCAGACTCTCCCGTTAGAGACTGAGGATATCACGCTACTCATGTTCATGCAAGCGTTTTGCCGCTGGTTCGGCGAGAAGTATGTCGTTGAGTATTGGAAGCGAATAAGCTCAGTGATATCACCAGATAGTCAGCAACATCACCCAGAGCGCCAAAAGCTTGACAAATGCCAGTCAGCACCTTCGCTGCATCCGTATGACTTGATGTCACAGAAGAGTGACGCCACGAGGACCTTTTCCTATGAAGATTACGCTAAATTCGGACAACAGGTATATGCTATCGCATGACAATCAGAGATTTAGGAACTAACGAGCAAATCTTTACGTATAATAGGCACCTAACACCAATAAAACGACAATCGAGCAGCATGCGCTGAAGAGCAAAGCGGTCATCGAAGCTACGCAGCACTTACGCCGCAAGACCAAGATTCTCGGGCAGACTCCGCTTTCGCCGTCCTCGCCCCAAGCTTTTTCTCCAGTGTCGATGCTCCACGACCGCCTTCACCAAGAGAAACTTGCTCGCCACATTCTCCGACGCTGTGCATCGCACTCACTTGTGCCATCGAACCGAAAGAAGTCGATGCCTCAGCTGCGGGATCTGAAAGCACAGCAACTCGCTGCGAAACAATTGCGGCATCAAAATGTCGCTACAGCGACTGCATTCTCAGCGAGCATCGCCATGATCTCTCGGCACGTGCAAAACGAAGAGCTTCGAGATCTGCGTGACTCGAACCAGGAGCGACAGATAATGGCGGTCGATGAGCGCAAGCAATTAAATCGTCTGCATCAACTACATTGCAAGACAATGTCCCAGGAGAAGCAGCAGCAGCAGCTACGTGAGGTCCACGCGATGAAAGCGATCGCCGCGGAAGAGCTCGAGCTGGTGCGCAACTACATCCAGATGCGACAGAATATCCTCAAGTACAACAAGCAGCCGTTCGTGTTGTCTTCATCTACAAGCACGATCTTTCAGCAGCCGCCAGAGATTCTGGCTGCCAAGGCCACGGCCAAGACCGTCAAGCAAAAGAAATTACTCTCAGCTATCGAGCGCGAGCACATGGACCACGTGCGCAGTGTCCAGCTCTTTGATTACGTCTACGAGAAAAAGCACGCGATGTTAGAGGCATTGAAGCCCAAGGTAGACGCTGCGCTTATCGATCTAGCAGATTCGACAGCCATGCCCGAGGAACTGACAGCCAAACAGGTCGAGCAGGCAGCCTGGCAGAAATTCCTGCTAGAGCATGCAGAAAAGCTGAACGACTTGAGTGCGCTTGTACCGCCTCCGAATTCGCCACCGGCAGCGTTGCGCTATTTTGGCAATAATCGACCGGTATTTCTGCCACCTTTCGCTTCCAGTGTGGATCGCAATCTATTGTGAATGAGTTCGAATGCGAAGCGCAACTATTGATGATGACCGAGCTTGATTGTAGAGTTACTGAAATCTACAACACGTCACGACCCGAGCTCTTCATAGTGACACTCAACATTTAAAATTATGATTATCTTGTGCGAATGGCTTGTGATGTTCCAGTTTCATCCATGTCCGATAATGTTCCCGAAACACCCATTAGAAGTGCTGTGGATACGAAAAACCCAGTGTTTTCCGTTCTGGGTGGCTCTTTTGGTCTCCATAAAAGCTCTTCACATGGCTGCAAACAATCCACCAGACGAGAGCGGCGCGCCGGGTGGCGTCTACAGCTTTGGACAGGCAAGAGCCACTGCGTCGTTCCGCTGCTGATAGTGCAGCTTGCGTCTGCTGTTGGTGAGGCCAGTTGGCTCACGATTCTGCCTGGTAGAACGCGTACGGAGAGCTGGGCCATGGCGATTCGAGCGATCGGAATCTGCCGACGCGGATCGCAGCCGAGTTACTCACACAGCATGTCATCACAGATGTCGCGTGCGGCAATGAGCAGACAGCGCTGCTCTGTGGTACGTATGGAGTGCTCGTGTTCGCGTCATGGGGTCCATAAGATGACGACATGTACTCTGTGCCGCTAGCCAATGGCGACGTGTTCACGTGCGGATACAACGACAGGTACGTCTCCCAGCGATAAGGCATCCACACACACAGCTTCATGTAACAATTCAACCATTGATCACAGTGGACAGTGCGGTGTCGGCACGACGGAGCGCGTGTGGACCTTGCGGCTCGTGCCTGCGTTCGCTGGGAAGAACATCACTCGACTATTTTCGGGCAATGGCTGTGAGCATCTGGCTGCGCTTAGCGGTAAGCTCATGCTTGGATCGATGTCGTACAGCTTCCAATTATTGATGAGTGTGTATGCCTATATTAGCATCGGGTGTAGTCTACACGGTTGGCTTTAATGGCCGGGGTCAGCTCGGCCATGGAACAACAGTCACAGCCCACGAGCCCATGCCAGTGCAGGAGCTCATGGGTAAGCACGTTGTGGACGTATCCTGCAGCTACTTCCACACCATGATGGTCACAGTCGAGGGCGAGCTTTTCGCTTGTGGACGCAACGACTCGGGCCAACTTGGAACTGGCGACGGCATTGACCGGTATGCGCCGTTCCCAGTGAGCTATTTCGCCAACCTCCCAGTTCTTGCAGTCGCATGCGGCAACCATCACACAGTCGTCTCACTGCGTAAGATCCTGTGTACGTATGCATGTCGTTGTACTGACTTGCAGAAACCTGGCTGTTTGTAGAGGGCGGTGGAATGGTCTCATTCGGCAAGAACGACCATGGACAACTTGGGCTCAACGGTGTTTCTGAGCCAGTCTTAACGCCAGCAAGAGTCTCAGCACCGCTGGATACAGCTGTGGTCACGCAGATCGCATGCGGGTATTATCACACTGTGGCAGTCACGGACGACGGCGCAGTGTACACTTTTGGCAGGAACGACTATGGTCAGCTCGGCCTCGGCCATCATCGTCATACCGCCACACCAACGGTACAAGTGTGTTCTTCCGATACGTGATAAGAAGAGCTACGCCTAACAACTACATGATTGCGATGCGAGCAGCGAGTCGAAGCGCTGGCTCGTATCCGGATCGTGCAAGTCGCTTGTGGCTGCTACCACACGCTTGCGCTTTCGGATGATGGCAAAGTGTACCCCTTCGGCCGCAACAATCATGGGCAACTGGGACTAGAGACTTCTTTGGATTGCTTGAGTCCGCAGATCATCCCATCCTTGCGCAACACCTTCGTTCGAAAGGTCGATTCTGCTCTCGTTCTGAGTCTTTTGGCAAAGAGACTGACTCAATTGGTATGGTTTGTAGTTAGCAGCGGGATTTTATCACTCGGTCTGCGTCGTCGGCCGCCCAGAGAGCGACCAGACGAGGTCCATGGAACGAAGCACATTGAGTCTCGACCTTAGCAAGATGCTGAATAATCCAAGTCGAAGCGACGTGACATTTATGGTCGAAGGACGTCCTGCGTACGCGCACAGCTGTATTCTGATGGCAAGATGCGAGCCACTCGAGAAAATGCTGGACGGACGAATGGTCGACGGATCGCTGCCTCACATTGTGATCCCAGAGTACTCGGTAAGAGATTACTGAATTTCTGGTTTGGAAGTTGTGCTGATCGCTTGTGGTAGTACGAAGTCTTCATGGCACTGCTGGAATTCCTATACACAGATAAAGTGGATGCACTAAGTCAGTCCAACTCCGATACCGGTAAGGAATATACTTGACGAAGAGCCTCCTTGATGGTTGACAAGTATATTTTCGTTCAGGGTTCTTACTTGAGCTTCTAGAGCTCTCAGACCAGTACCTTGTCACGAAGCTACGAAAGTAAGTAGTATTTAGCTTGTGTTTTTGCGCAGGTAGTGGTGGAATTGAGTTATGTTGTTGTAGCATGTGTGAAACCTCGATCCTTCGCACGTTGTCCGTGGAAAACGTATCACTCTTGCTTCAGGTAGGCCAGTGGAAGGCTGGTGTTTCTCCAACGCCGTACTGATTTATGTTCTCAAACAGACGGCGCACTTCCGAGAGGCATTCGCGCTCAAAACAAGATGCTTGAGCTTCATGCTGGACCGATTTGGCGAAGTCATTGCGACTGAGGTATGAAATGAAAGATGAGTTACAAAGCATACAAAATTGCGAACTTATCTTATTTGTGGGTGTCTCGAAAGGGCTTCGTCAATTTGCCGCAACCATTGTTGCAGGAAGTGCTTTTGATGGCCTCGCGCCATGGAGCTATGATTCCAAATCAAAAGTGAGTCGCTTCATAATGCATCCAATTGGACATAATGAAACAAGTGTGAAATCAACGTTGCAATTTACGTATTGCCAACACTGGCTATGGGATTCGAACTAGCTCATCTCTGTCAGCATGCTCACGGGTGTCTCTAAGTACGTCTTCCACTGATTCGAGAAGCGTGCCATGGTCGCTCCATCGATCACGCGGTGGTCACCACTCCACGACACGTTCATCAACCGAACTGGAGTAACTTTGCCATCGCCGTCAAACCGGGGCAAAGTCTGAATTCTGCCTACTGCGCCGATTGCGACTTGGGGGGTCATAATAACAGGTCCCATGTAAGTGCCACCGATACTGCCAATATTGGAAATTCTGCAAAACGAAGAATTGCACGGTCAGTCACCCAAAAAATCAAACTACAGTATATCCATATCACACTCAGCAGCCGACGTACGAAAATGTTCCACCGGTCAGGTCGTTTGGGCTGAGCTTGCCAGTTGTAGCAAGTGCTTGAAGACGATTTAGGTCTTGCGCAATGTCAATAATACTTTTAGACTGCAAGCATAGCTGTTTTGTTAGACGAAAGATCAAATCATCCCTGTGCTTGGTAGTTTGCTCACCTCTACGTTCTTCACGTTTGGTACAATAAGTCCGGCTGGGGTGTCCATGGCAACTGAGATATTATGCGCAGCAATCATCTTGACCTTTGTTTCACACTCAGTCACAGAAGCATTCAGAATTGGGTACTGCTTCAGTGCTAGGGATGCTGCCTGTAAACAAATTGTTTGTCAGCAAACTAATAGTAACACATAGTACTACAAATCGGGTTTACCTTGATAATGAAAGGCATAAACGATAATTTAATACCACGTTCTTGAGCAAGAGGTTTCAGATCCTCGCGCAGCTTGTGCAAAGCATCCATTTGAATCTTCAAGACAAACGAACGCGTGACCAGTGTCAGGAATGGGGCTTGTTACGATACAACAAGCACATCAACAGACCTCGTCAGCATAGCCAAAGTGCGGGATCTTGAGAGCTGCGTTCATGGATTTGACCATCAGTTTCTGGATGGCTACAGTCGGAAATAAACCAGTTAGCACAAGGGAGGTAATCTTGTAACAGATAGCGACCATTCACGTACGACTCAGGGGCGTGATTGTGTCTTGGGCCAGGTACGCAGTGCCCGGCGTTGGCGTTGCTGCAACGACAGCTTCTGCTTCTTCGACGGTCTTAATCGAAGGCGTGGGCTTGGTCGACTCATAACGAATGTGCTCTAGCAAGTCTTCCTTGAGGATTCGGTTCTGTGGACCCGTGCCAACCACATCCTGGAGGTCGATATTGTGCTCCTTAGCTAGTCTTCGCACGGACGGCGATGTCAAAATCTAACCCAATACATCAGAGATGAGCCACGAGTCAGTATTGTCAGGATGGAGCTTTGTTTCGTGGAGATAGCGTACCCTCTCATCCTCTGCATGTACGCGCACTGGCAAGCGCGTCGTTCTCAGTGGGACTACCTCAATAGGCTCTAAAACGGGTGCTGGTTCTTTGGTAGCTGCAGGTTTGGGTACTGGAGCACGCACAGGCGTCAGAGCCTTGCCCTTCGCTGGACTGCCGCCACTTGGAGCACTTGCGTGTACCGCAGCAGCAACTGTTTCATCCACCTCGATGTCAATTAGCGTCGAGCCAACCTTAGCCATTTCGCCAACTTTGTAGTGCACTTTCTTGACCACGCCATCGTACCGACTGGTGATCTCCACTGTAGCCTACGAATCGTGCAGTATATTGAGTCTATCATGCTACAAGCAGAGTGAAACGCCCGCTTAAAGCAATGCTTACCTTGTCGCTCTGCACTTCGCAAACGTTCTGGAACTGCTTGATCGTGTCTCCGTCCTTCACAAACCATTGCAGCACTTCAACCTCAGCGATGCCTTCGCCGATATCCGCGAGCTTGAACGGGATCTCGGGCATCGCCAGCAGAGCATTCCGGTGGAACGATGAAACACGTCCAGAGAGCAGCGATGACGACTTGCTCAGATACGACCGTGTGCAGCTTGTAAGGCGCAGCGAGGACGAGGCGCCGATACGCAACAGCAGCATGGCCGGAGCCATTCGGATGTGACGCTGCCTGGCGGAAACGCTAATGGCAACCTCTGGGCGTTTGCGAACGAACGGCAACCACTTCAATAGAGCGCCTCTTTCTCTTGCAATGAAAGCGACTAGGGGAATCTGAGGAGGGTTAGGGCGGGTAAACTTCAAGTGACCTGCTTTGATTGGCAGAGAGATGCAATGCAGTTCATGTGGCTCTTGGCTGCATCAGCCATTTTGGAAAGATGTCTACTTCAACAAGAGCTGCACAGCCTGCGCTTCAAGCGACTGGAAGTGCGGCAGCATGGAGGCGTAAACAGCCACGCTTTGGGGCTCTGATGTGGCTGCCAGCTGCAGTCGAGTGGCTCTCTTGTCATCTTGCTCTTGCAGTGTCTTGAAAGGCACAAAGCCAGCGCTGCAAGCCAAGCCATGTTGTGCACGCAATGCAGCACCAAGTGCAGCCGAATTGGCGACGTTGGAGAGCCGAAACACGGGTGCGTTGAACACATTGGCGAGCACTTGCAGCAGGCGCTGGTTGTGCGATGCACCACCGACAGCGATCAGGCGCTTGGGTGGCATGGTAACACCGAGCTTCTGAGCATGGGAGCGTAATGCGAGGCATTGCGCCTCCACGACAGCGCAGACTTCTACTGCAGCGGGTGCGTCTTGAATGTTGATACGTGTATCACTCGAGTCAAACGCAATGACACCAGCTCGCGCAGTTGACGGTGTGATCTCTTGAGCGGTGTAATGGAACGCAATAGTGCCATTGTTGCCGGGCTTGGCTGACTTGAGCATTGTATCGAATTCTTCCCATGAGCAGTTCGCACGTCGATCTCGCACTTCCTGCAAAGCCACAACGATAGCGTGTCAGCCACTGGCACAGTCTACAAGGTATGTATACAGCTCGCTACCTCACGTGTGAGAGAGCCGTTCTTAAAGCAAAGCATCGCCTGAGGAAACACGTACACAGGTCAGCTACACATTCATCATCATGTGCTTACGAGGCACTCACCATAAGACTGTTTGGGTCGATGGGGTTGCAGAAGTAATGGCCTTCTTCACCTGAAGCTTGAGCTTGAGCTGTGGGCACCACGGCCATGACCGTACTAGAAGTTCCAAGCGACACAGCGACATCGCCTGCCTGCGATAACCCAATGCCAGCGAGTGAGCATGGATTGTCACCAGAAAACGCAACGATCTTGCATCCAGGAACAAAGCCGTACTTGGTCTGAAAGTACGGATGGATACTGCCTGCGATGTCGTAGGCACGCGTAACGTGGTCCCCCAGCACCTTCTGCAGAGCCTCCGCTGCATTCGGAGTGGTACTCTCTTGCGCAATGGACTCGAGCAACACTGGAGACCACTCACGCAACCGAAGATCCAACAGGTTCATGCCAGATCCGTCGCTGTCGTCAATAGCGGTGAACTTGCCCACGAGCAACGATGTAAGCATGGACGACACCAGAGCAATGCGACTGACATGGTCCAAGAACTCCGGCTGGTCGTGGATCCGCTTGGCGATCTGGTTGCCCGTAAACCGTTCATAGGCCCGCGACCCTGAGATATCGGCCACTCGCTGTGCTCCGCCAGCGTCTCGTTCGAGTCTTCGACAGAAGCTTGACGTTGAGTCGTCCATCCAACTGGGACCTTGATCAAGGTGGAACACCCTGGCGTGCTTCGCTTGCAGTACATCGACTAGTGGACACGATGTGTCTCCATCGGCCATGGCAGCGCGTAGATCAAACTCCTTGGCCCAGTACACCGAAGCGTGCTGCTGTGCACTACCGCTGATCGCGACGATCTTGGTCATACTGAACGCATCGCAGCGACTCAAGTTGGCCAAGATAGCGTCCAATGTATCCACAAACATCATGGAAGGGATCAGCACGCGATCAGGGTGCTCGCTCGCTCGGTGCACGCCATTGACAGTGCCGTACCGCGGGAGCCGTTCATCGAAGCGGAACGAGCTCTCCCAAACCACGCGGCCGTGCGCATTGGTGACTAATGCCGTCATGCTCTGCGTGGAGCAGTCCAGTCCCAGGAACAGCGGTCCATCGCATTGCTGCTGCTGCTGGCTCGCATGGAGCGCATCCCCCGCACGCGGCTCGACGGCCGCTCCTCCTTCTTCCGAAGTCATTCTGCTCTTAAGGATCTGGCAGCATCCAATCCGACTGATTTGATGCGTATAAATGGCGCATGCACGGTACCTTGTTTTCTGAGTCTGAATCTGAGTCTTTGCTCCGCTTGCTTCACCCCAATTCGCCTTCGTCTACTTTGGTTGCACCTCAATCGCAAGGTTTTTCCTGCTCAGATCGGAGTGATGGTCGTGCTATCATTACCTGGTGAAGGTTGCCATTTGGAGAATTCGGCCCAAGCAGCCGCAAGAGAACGATGGCAGCCATCCGTCCTTCCATGCGCTACTTCCGACTGGCGCAACGCAGCGCCATCGCTAGCCAGCAGAACAAGTTGGCAGTATCAGTGCATCGTTCGTACTCGCAAAGCTCGGCACTTCTGGCCGAGGATGAGCCGCAGCCCATGGTGCAGATGAATATGTTCACTGCCATCAACGACGCCATGCGCGTGGCCATGGCCACGGACCCGACGGCTGTGGTCTTTGGAGAGGACGTCGCATTCGGCGGTGTGTTTCGCTGTTCTGTCGACTTGAAGGAAGAGTTTGGTGCAGAGCGCGTGTTCAACTCGCCGCTTTGTGAACAGGTAACGAGAGGAAGGACCAGATGTGGGCTTGCTTACTGTGTACTGACAACTTGTTGCTTTCAATGGCATATTCTATTAGGGTATCGCTGGATTTGCAATCGGCTACGCTTCCACGGGACGCACGGCGATCGCAGAGATCCAGTTCGCGGACTACATCTTCCCTGCCTTTGACCAGATTGTGAATGAAGCCGCCAAGTTCCGCTATCGCTCGGGAGGAGAGTTTGACTGCGGCAAACTCACGTTCCGTGCGCCGTATGGTGCTGTGGGTCATGGTGGCCACTACCATTCTCAATCGCCGGAAGCTTACTTCACACACACTCCTGGCCTCAAAGTAAGCAACGTCATGCTTGTTTTGCTTTGCTCTTGAGCTAGCATTAACACTTTGCTGATATGTTCAGGTCGTGATTCCACGAAATCCTATTAAAGCCAAGGGTCTGCTGTTAGCCTCCATTCGTGATCCCAATCCAGTACGCACTGCAATCGTCTCATAATCGATGACTTTGGATACTCACCAAATCTATTATGGGATCAGGTGGTGTTCTTTGAGCCCAAGTCGCTCTACCGCGCGTCCGTCGGAGAGGTATTTGTTGGGATTGTTTTGAGCTGGTCAATTCGTGATATTGTGTTGACCTTGAACTGAAATGTTTGAAGGTTCCGGTCGGGGATTATGTGGAGGAGTTGGGCGTTGCCGACATCGTAAAGCCTGGCACTGACGTGACCGTGGTTGGATGGGGAGCACAGATGCGTGTCCTTGAAGAGGTATCTTACGTTTTTTGAGACTCGGGCTTTAGTTTCGTTGTTTACATTTAGGACATTGCCTTATTTGCAGGCGTGCTCTTATGCTGAAGAGCTCGGTATTAGCTGTGAGCTGATAGATCTCCAAACTATTTTCCCGTGGGATGTTGACACAATTGAGCAATCCGTTCGCAAAACCGGTCGCTTAATTGTGAGTCATGAAGCTCCGGTACGTGATTTGTTACTTAATTGATTCAGCGGTCGCAATTCAATGTTCTAATGTTATTATATGCTCGACTAGAAAACTGGTGGCTTTGCAGCTGAAATCGCTTCAACTATTCAAGACCGTTGCTTTTTCAGCCTGGAAGCTCCCATCCAACGAGTGTGTGGTTACGACACGCCGTTCCCTCTTGTTTTCGAAAAAGTACGGCCTGCCATACTGCTTCCTTTAAACAGTCATGCTTACTATTATTTCTTGCAGTACTACGTGCCAGATGCGCTCAAGAACTTCGAGGCCATCAAGAAAGTCGTTGGCTTGTAAACGTACAGTATCATCTATAACTTGAGGCGAATAAAAATTGCCTGTATATTTCTTCGTCGTTTCCTTGTTCTATTCGTCGATCCAATGTTGTATGTACAGTATGTGCAGCTGGATTAGTATTGCTAGTATCATCGTTACTTTGGCGTAAGTGGTCGCAAGACAGTCTCGCAATATTGGCAAAAGAGTTGAGTCTGACAAAACTCGTCCAAGAAGCCCTCAAAGTCGCTCTTTCGAGCCTCTCGAGCGATTTCCTCCTGAATCTGACCGTAAAAACTCCGGTCTGAGATTTTGAACGTAACAACTGTGTCAGACGCCACAACTAACATCCATTCACCGTTGAGATTCTAGACGTACCCGACGATAATCGACCTCCCATCTCCGATACATCGCAGCACAAATCGCGCAGGAAAATCTGGGCTTCTTGCATCGTCAGCAGAATGATTTTATCTTCGTCATCTACATGATCAATATTAGATCAACATCTAATAGCATGACGCAAAGTTGAAGGAGGACTCTAGATGTACCTGTAAGTTCATACCACGGTTTGCTCATGGGTCGTAACGCGCGGAAGCGTTCTTGTGCTACGCGAAGCAATCGGCAGAATTCATCCCCATGTGGAATCGACGTGTGATCCACGTGAGGCAAACTCACAGGAGCTGCGATCTGATTGGTGTCGATATTGTAGAAGCAAACATCAGGCCAATCACTCGTATCTTCCAATGGATGGCAGCCCACGAGGAAAGGAACTGGCGAGTGTAGAAAATCTAGTAAACCTGAGGGTAGCAAGGGAATATACGTGGACTGCATCCAGGCGAGGTGATGAGTTAAGTACTCAAGTCCGGGTATTGAACTACTGATTTCATACCTGCCACTGGAATGGCGCCAAAAGAAGCATCAATGCGGTGCAGACAGCAGAAACTTTGGCAGGGCTATCGCCCATGATTACCACTTGCTGCTCCAGCAGTAGCACCGCCAAGATTTGAACAACGCTCTCTGGCACCAGGAATCGCAGCACAACTCCACAGGACCACCGTTCAGCAAGGCGTTTCGGAAACTACAGCACATGAATATATCAGAATTGTGACAAAGATACTACTGAGGCCACAAGTGAGATACCTGGTACTTCATTTCGACGTTTGGAAGGCGCACCGACGACCATTTACCAGGATCATGAATCTTAAATTCACGAGCTCGTTGTAAAATCTAAATGACACGCCTTAAAATCAGGACCTTTCGCGCAATACCAGACAAACTTTTGTACGGAATATCGAACAACCACGTACATCAATAGAGCTCGAGCTTAGAGATAACTTAGGTGGGGAAGATTTATCGTTCTCTTTGGTGAGTGAAGAGGATCGATGCAATCGACGAAATCGAAGCTTCAACGGAAATTCCAAATTTTCAATCAATCCCAACGTCTCCTCCACCGTCATTGAGCCTGGAGAGTGAACATTTCTGAGTTTCAGTACCATGTAGAATGCGAATATAAACGTAGAGTGGAATTCTCACCTGTCGAGATGCCATTCACAGTCTCAAGGATGTCTCCGACTCGAATTTTCTTCGTTTCGTCGGATATATCCGTTCCAGCACCTATTGCTTTGATGACAGGCTTTTCCACGATGCAACTGTTGGCGTATGAATATGTGCTGATATCATCCGAACTATGCCACTTGCGAAGGTGAGGCGGACCGTACACTTCAGGCAGCGCGTGGTGATCAGTACTGTGTGTAATCATCGTGGAATCTTCGCTCAAGACTATTGTCTTGTCCGCAGAAACATGTAAACCGGAAGCGATTGATCCCAATCCACCTGCATGAGCGACTTCTAATGAAGGATCGCTTTGCAGGTTTTCTTCGTGCCGAATGCCGAATTCAAATACCAGCTCACGTCGCGAACAAATGCGTACTTCAAACTCAATCGACTCTTCATGCGACGATTTTCGATTGGCTTCTTCTTTCATTTCGTTTTCGATGACCATGCGAAGGAGCTGTCAAAATAACACTCTCGTTAGAATGCGATCAATATTGCAGTATATATCCTTGGAAACTAACATACCTCGAATTGAAAGCGATAAAACGGAAATTTGCTTGTGACGCAGTAGCATCGCGGCGCCAGCATCGTCTTCAAGCCAGAGTCTTCTGCTGGGGATAGAGTCCGATTGGAGTCTTTGCGTTTGCTCTTGGATGAAGGCGACATTATAAAATGATCCCCGACAACAGCCACAGCCGGACAACTTGCACGTTTACTCCAGTCGGTACGTGGGCTACGAGAGCTGTTTGGATTTCGCGGACTGAAAGTGCTGCTCGTATCTTCGGTTCTTCTTTTTGGTACTGTTTCTGGTGTATCTTGCAATTCGTCAAGCACAGCAACACAGAAGCCGTACATGATCTCTCCCTTGGCACCAGTTAATCGGAAGGTATACCCGCTGGTTCGGAAAGGCTAAATAAACCAAGTGATATCAGATATAATGGTCACATATTATTCAGAGAGAGGGAACGTACGGCAAGCGTGTGCTTGATAAGTTTCTCTGCATCAATGGACCACTGAGACACCACGGCTCCTTGCAGAGCCTCGATCTCATGCGGCTTACAAGAAACAACTGGAACGCCCAGCGGAAAGCAGAAATCGGCTACTGCTGCGTCTGGAGCTCCTTTTGCTCTCTAGACACCACCATTTTCTCAATCAACGCAAATGGTCAAGAGCCAGCAAGTCTCATTCAAGCGGCTCACCGGCGGATATTCGTACAGCAAACGCGGTTTCCAGTAGCCCGCAAGTCCAGTGGGCGATCTCGCAGCGAACGCACGCTCAGCCGATCCGATCGTGAGCCCCGTGACGAAGAAATGGTCATATATATGCTCCTTTTTGAGTTTCATAGAGAACAGGATGGATCTTGCGACTGTGTGGAACTTGCTGTTAATTCCTGTGTGCCATAAATCGCGAGACGATGTCCTGGGATGCAGCATGCGATGCAAAACGTGGGGCGGAGGCGGCAGATCACCACTGTCTGCTGTTTCAGGGTGCGGACGATGCGAATCGAACGATCCGATGGTAGATGACCGATTTGCCCGCACGCTGCCTCGTCCTCTGTTACTTGCAGATCGAGCCCACTGCGGTCGGTCTTCCATTGCCATCAGGCTCTCTGCACGATCGCCTTCAGCTTGAATGTTATCAGAAATGCATGAACAGCACGAATCCTAAGCAACTGTGATTCACCTGCATCGCTGTTGCTGCCACTGCTACTGGAATCCTCGTCATCAAAGTCGAATGACGGGAGCGACGGACTGAGAATCGCCTCCAAGTGCTCGATATTGCTGGAATCACACAGCACAACCGGTATGTAAGCGAGCACACTTGCTGTCACGGACTGCACACGACGGGTACCTGGTCATGGATGACGATCGACCGGTTCCCACTTCGGAATTGCGGTCTGAGACGGCCATGAGGTCCGAGAAACTCGTCACGAGCGACGGCCGTCCCATCGTCTTGGCCTCGGTCGGTGTCCACACTGGCGGCGCATCCACCGCGTCCTACAGCAAGCCAGTCAGCATCAGTTCACGACATTATTCAGGCCATACACCTCCACAAGCTGCACGAAGCAGCAGCAGAGGCTGGAATCAGATCTATTTGCTTGCACTTGCCATCGACCGGCACTGGAAGCTGCTGATTATGGCACGTGATCTGAAACTGGAAGCAGTTCTGGAAATACTCTCTAAAGTACGAAGATAAAGCTAAGTTCGTATGCGAGAGCGCATTTAATCGATCTGCGCGCGCATTGTTTGATAGGCGAGCATCATGAAGCACATGAAGCCGATCAAGTTGGCACTGCGCGAGTCGCTGCCGGATGGCTATAGGCTCATGGCCGTGGCTGACCAATGGTCCGAGCTTCTGCCAGAGAAGGTTCCATTGCGCTACGCCATTTTCCGGTGCGTGATTGCTTCTAGGAACGCAAGCAGCGTTGGTAATTGACCCTGACTTTGCATCGAGCAGCTACTTGGGCTTCTACGTGGTGCAGACCAAGAACGGCAAGACGTCTGTGCTCAAGGGAAAGCAGCTCGGTTCCATCACCGTGACGATCCAGAATGAGGAGAAGACGATTTTCTCTGAAACCATCCGCACGGCCTTCCGCAATGGCGTGTACTACGTGCAAGACATCCGACTCACGCACGCCGGCGTGCACAGAGTCAATGTCGTGGTGAACGGCAAGCTGAGCAAGCAAGTCGATCCGCTCGTGCTCTCCACACAGGTGTACGAGTTCATGGAGCTGGATGATTGCCCCGACTGGACGCTCGGCGTGTATGCGCCTCTACGGACGATGGCGCACACGCTCTTGGCCGACGGCGAGCAGGAGAAGTTGCGCGATGACGAGTTCATCGAGTCCTGCGTGCACGCGAAGACGCATTCGCTACGCGCCATGGATGCACGGGTGAGCTGGAATGGTTGGTTGGCGTACAGTTGGCTGAGCTAATGGTGTTCTGCTTGTAGTGGTGGCTGCGAGCGTTTGTGGAACATGCACTTGATCGAGAAGTGCGAGAGAAGATCTTGCTCCAGAAATCAGCAAAGCAGGCATGCCGTACGACTCACAAGCGCAAGCAGGACCATCCGAGTACGTTTGTAGTGTGCTGCTGTGATGTCTACGTAGCTCATATTTTGATATCTTCTTGGGCGGCAGGTCGAACAGCAGACAAGCGAGAGCACGACCACTTGTTTGAACGCCGTCGACGCGAGTGGAAGCGCCTGCGCAATGGCGAAATGCGCATGTTCACAACGGAACCTCTTCATGGTGCGTGTCAGTCATATTATCCCACTGTAGATGTCGATACGAGTGAGCTGACCTATGGCTTGATCATAGCGGAGGCGACTGTCACATTGTATAGCAAGAACGAAATGTATCGACAGCTGAGTCTGTATGCTCAAGTGTAAATCGCTGCGCAGACAAATCAATGAGATGGACACGATCGGCTTTGTTTAAATGTGAGCCACGATCCGGAATAAATTAAGCGATCGACCGTCTTTAATCCGAGCCGAACGGCATCGTGATCGTAAACTCCAGCGTCGGTGATAAGGGAGTACAGGAAGGCTCGTCAAAGGCGTCTTCGTAGTACTCCCACAACACAGCGACGTATTGTGACACCGCGCGCTCAGCGTAAGCTTCGTACGTGACTGGAAAATACTTGGACGGTGGTGCATGCGTGCGGTTCATCTGGTCTGATATCATCTTGAAGAGAGCGTCTAGTTTGCTTACGATCGAGAGATCGACCGAAAGCTCTTCGTCTACGAGACTGTCGTGGAAGACGGTATCGTGAGCGCCTTTATGGTTTCGCTTCACGCGAGCGCTTCCATCCCACGCGATCAGGCGCTTCAGGGCGTTGGCGCCTGTGGCGTCCTTCTTTGCCGCATCCATGTCGTTATTGCCGGTTGGCCGGAGCATGGTCTGCGCCATCTCGCTCAAATGAGCCCAATAGGACGGGGTAGCCGGTGATGATGCGGCTGGAGTGGTCGGCTGGGCTTCAAAGTACGGACTACAGGCAAGTAGAACGCGGTCCGACGAGCTCGGGAGATCAAGTCGATTGGAAGCCGCGGTCTTGAAAACCACCAGGTAGCAGTAAATCTTTCGAATCTGCGTACAGGAACATGCATAATGAGCCATCCAGCATCATCTTAATGGCTGTATTGAAGCACAAACCTCTTCGTTCCAGTGTAGAAAGAAGCGAAAGAAGTTTTCTCGCAAAATGAGCTCTCCGAGGATTCTCTTGCGAGCTGTCGTCGGTAATAATTCTGCTCCAGACAATCGATGTCAGTGTTCTGCTGCTGGAATCAAAGCACAGCTAGAAGCTTTGGCAACGTACCGATGCAATTATAAAGAAACGTGAGCACTTTCAGCAAAATTTGAACGTGAACCGAATTCAGCGCACTGCGCATAGCAGACATGAACGAGTCGACATCGAAGGTCGCATCCAATAATTGACGAGGGCTCTGTTTACCAGACGTATCGACAACTCCATTCAGCGGTATAGAACTACGCGCTGCGACTTCGAGAAGCCTCTGCAAGAGCCCAAACGAATAGTTCACGTTGGTGGGGTCCAGAATGTTCGTGCCATTTAAAACGGCCTGCACGAGCACGTTCACAAGCCGCTCGTTCCGCATGACATCGCCGGCCGCATCCATCAACGTGTCGATCTCACGAGTGGACCAGTAGGTCACCCAGGGATCTGTCTGTCGACCATCCAGCAATGAAAGCACACGACCAACTGTCATGGACGGCGTCGGAGTGGCGGACGGCATGCGCGGTCTTCGCTGGCACATGCGCTTGAATGCGCTCAGATAAGCGCGAACCAAGCAAAAGTAGCCCGGGATGCAGTGCCAGAGGATGCGTTCTTGAGGTGACGCTCGACGACGACTGCACCAGCATGCTACGTCGCTCATGAACGCAGCCACGAATATCACTACCAGAAGATCATCACGCGCTGGAGCTCTGATAATATCCACAAGCGCTGCGACTGCAGCTGCTATATCCGCTTCCGAGATCTCCATCTTTGAAAACCCGACGTGTTCGTTCATGTTGCCACTATATAATAGCGGCAGCCGATCAATGAACAACGCTTCTTCGGTGTCCGTGACGTTTGCAGCGCCCTGTTCGAAGGCAGACTCCAAAGCAGCTGCGATGGACATTCGCTTGCTGTTCTTGTGCTTCAAAGGACAATCAAATCCTGATGCCGCATGGCGATGCGCTTTGTACTCGGTAAATGAAGCATGCACCCGATTTTGAATGGATGTACGCTGGTTTTGGCAATGATCAAGGTCTTTACCTAGACGCATAGCAGGAGTCGAGTGTTAGTAGTGAACTGCAAATGGTATCACGGCAGCACACGTACGAGGAAGAGCGTGCCAGTGGCGTCGATATGCACGTGGGCTGCTCAAATCGGCGTCTTTATTCAGTCTCTTGCGAGGTGGCGGCGCATCGTTGTAAACAACGAGCGAAGCCACTGACGGAGACTGCAGACCTGAATTCCTCCTTTCCAAGCTCTCACTCACGCGACCGCCTTCATCGAGAATGGCCGTGGCATCCACCACGGCTGTAAGAATCGGCTCTGCAAAGCGAGGGAAGCGGAAGTAGACCGCTGTGAAGATGTGCGAAATGAACGTGCGATGCTCCTCTGACAAAAAGCGCGACTTCAACAACTTGTCACCACAAAACGTCACGCATCGCGCTAGCATCTTGTGGTAGCGCTCGCTCACTGTATGTGTTGGACACAAGACGCGTGAGTGATCAGAGTGGTAGCGTCAATGATTGCGTCAAGCTCTCACATTGAGCGTTCAGTGTGATGGTCTCGCCGTCCATCTCGTAGCCGTCGATGAACTCCACGCGACGACAGATACAGGCGGCTGCGTGCAGATACAGAGACCTACAGCGATTGCGTACGGGCACGAATTCGCACATGTCCATGAGGTAGTCCCTACACAAGCACACGCAGATCGCATTAGCACCACTGTCCACCATATCCGTGGAGCGCATCCAAGTAGCTCTTCACGTTTCTGTACCATAGATCCAGCAAGGTCGTCTGCCCGACCTGCAGCGACAGCGTTTTGTTGAAATAAGACGCGTACGGCATCCTGCGTTCGCTGTGTGCGGCAGCGCTGCCTGCAGCGGTGCCCCAGTCTGCGTACAGGAAGAATGGCCGCTGCAGCAGCTCGCGCACTTCGCGCAACGCGACCATTTTCTTCTCGAGCTCCCATCCGTTGATTTCCGGCATGGCGACCGGTCGAATGTTGATGCCACCATGGTTATGGTGGTTGTGCTGTGGCGCTGGTGCAGGCGTGATCTCTCGGTGCTTGGCCAGATTACGAAGCTCCTGGTGCAGCTGCGTGGAGAACACGAGACGCACCTTGTCAGGATGCTGGTCGCTCCACTGATACGGCGGCGGCGACAGTGTGGGCGGCGGCATGAGGACGGGGATGAGAAGCAGGGTGCGGGCGAGTGCTGGCTGGTTGGCTGGGTTCACGCGAGAAGCAAGCAGCGATGGAATATGGCGGAGGGACCGGCGGCGTAGTTCTCCGCGGCTGGGGCGGAATATCGAATATGTGACAGAGTATCTTCTGCACGCGGAAGAACCGGCCAGCAAGTATTATACCGGTTGCTGACCAGGTGGACAAAAGTATACGGCCAGGTGCAACCAGATGGAAAACCCCCAAAGGGTGGACCGCTTTTTCCGTGTTAGGTGCAGTGGATAAGGAATCAAGGCTTGGATCACCATACAAACACCAAATGCGAGAAGGAATGAATGATAAATAGTGTTGCATTCGATCATAAATAAGGAGCGGTCCGAGTGAGATCTAATGGACGGAGGGCCTTCGATCGGCGCCATGCTGGCTCTAATTCCAGAACTCCGAGTAGTTCTCGCGCGGGATGGTGCGCGAGGCTCTTAATACGAGCATCTCTTCCTTGAGTGGCGGCTGAACATCGTCCTGGGCGGGCGCCATGGGCGCGGCCACCGCGACTTGCACGTCATCGCTGAAGCGCACGCAGCGGCGGTGCGACGTCGTCGTCTCTGCTGCTAGAATGGCTGGCATATTTTGGCGCTGGAAGTTGTTGGCCTGTTGGAGCACTACCTTTCGGCGCTGCAGGCACACGGTCTCGGTGGCCTTTTCGATCTTCTCGAGTACACCCATAGCGCGTTCCCAGTGGTTCTGCAGCATGAGCAGCATGGCGTGCTGGCGTGATTCGCGTAGGAACGTAATTGCATTGCGTACGTTATCGCACCCTTTCACGTTCGGCCACGGCACATGGCTCTCTGTTGTCAGCATCGGTCGCTCGGGAGCGAGCTGGTGACCAGTCGGTTCAGCGCGAGACAGCATCTCTGCGCGTGGAGAGCTGACGCTGTGGCGCTTGGCCACCTTGTAGATGAGTTCCGGGGCATCTTCCATGATAGTAGCTTCAGCAAGAGACGCGCTACGAACGCGCTTGAGCAGTCGCTCGTCCGACAAGTCCCCAAGTGGCCGCATGTAGATCATCGTCATAAGTGGCAGCGGCGGAGGCAAATTGTGACTGACCAGAGCCTGTTCCCCAAAAATCGAACCAGCAAGGCAGCAGACGGACCCTTCCCCTGCTCCACAATAACCATCAACGCAAGGCGATTAGACAACTTAGGGTTGTGGTCACCACAAACTCCTCCGTTGGCGTTGTGGGCAACACGCCCACTGATTGTGGGAGGATAGGGGGACGGGGTTTGCTCTCTTGTGGCTGGGAGTGGAACCTCCAAGTGGACTCAACAGAGTCGTGCAGCGACCCGCGACCAAGCGTTGTTGTTGGACACACTGGGAGGCGCTGAACGTTTGGTCTGGGTTGTTTATGCGGCTGAAACATGTGACTGGGCTTGATGGCCAAAGTATACACACCAAGTATACAGTAAGTACTGCACAGTACATATTGCTCAAATTATGTGAATATGTTGCGGATGCTTTTGCTCTAATTATGAATAAGCCTTGAGGTGGTGGATCCTGGGAAAAATCTGACGAATTTCACTGTCTCGAAAATCATTAGAAATTTTCTAAAGCACGCGAAATGCAGGGCAAGATCGATTTTTTCACCTGTGGATACACTCTATCCCAATGGAGAAACAGATATTCTGGATCTGGTATTAATATCCACACTGTAAAGGCCTTTGGATATTTTCGAGCAGAAGGCAGAACGTTTACGCATGCTTGTGCCCTGAAATTACGTTAAAATCGATCACCTGCCACCTCATCTCACTGAACATATTGCTCCAGCTTTCTGTATGTACACCCAAGAACATGTTCCAGGTAGAAGACATGTTCTAGGATGCGCCTTTGATTGCTGCTGTCAGCCTTCTACTGTACTGTATCATGGTGCCTCAAAGAGACGAAATTTTGTGGTGAGATTTCCCATTTTTTGTCTCGTTGTGCTCGATGGCTGATGACGATGGCAACAGAGGCCTATCTTTGCATCTCCATCTCCTTGCTGCTCCGGAAGTACTGTAAGTGAACCACAAGGTCTCGCTCGTGCCATGCGAACTGTGATTGAGGGAAGGTAAATCAGCTCACCGCAGTGAACACTGTCAACACGCCCATCTGGGCAGAGAGCGCGTTTGTGGTCCGAGGCTTCACAACCAATTCACGTGTGCCACATTAACTTTTGTAGAAAGTGGGGTGTGCCACATTACCCTAACGATGAACGTGCTGTTCCTCTCAGGTAGTATCTATCAATCGCATGCAGTTTGTGGGGCGCTGGATGATCGCAGCCGCGGCTTTGTGGCCAGCAGCCGCATGGGCCGAGGCGACGCAGCTCCGCCAAGTGCTTGTGGTCTCACGCCACGGGATTCGTGGGCCTTATGGACTGGGCACCGAGATCCCGTCAGCTGAGGTCCTCCAGCGGTTCGTGCGCAACCCTGACGTGGAGCTCCCGCTCTCGGCGGTCGCGTGGGGCACGAACGAGACAGACGACGACCCAGACGAGGTCGTGTCCCCCAAACTCACGGCGCATGGGTACCACGTCGTGGAATTGATGGGCGAGGTGCGTTTGGGCCACGTGGCTGGCTTCCCAACCATGGATAGCTCACTGTTGCTTCAACGTGGCACTGTAGTACTTCCGCACGTATCTGTATCCAGACTTCCTGGCCGCAACCACGTGTTCAAGTGTCTTTGCCTATGCGGATGCCAATCAGCGGGACAATGTACGCCAGTGCTTGAACTTGTGGTCTGCACGAACGCCTTCTCATGCGGATCTCTCGTCGGCTTGTGACTCCGTAGCGCACAGCGCAGGCCTTCCTCAGCGGCCTTTATCCTTCTTGTAAGGATCTCTTGCCGATCACGGCCGAGACACGGCTGCTGTTCGAGCAGGGACAGGACCCGACTGCGACGTGTCCAGTGTGCTCCCGATCAGGTACGTACGCATGTCAATCCGTCAAACACGCTGATGATAGCACATTGTCCCACGCTTACGGATCATAGTGCGTGACTGACGAATTGTTGAAGTGTACGAAGGCATCACGGGCTCCAACGATACGCGATTCATCCTGCAAGAAGTTCAGCAAGAGGTTCAGCAGATCAACGATCTGTTGGATTGCTGCGCGCCGTCGGTCTGCGACACCGACGATTCCTGCGACCTGAACAACGTGCCGACCAAATGGAACGGCGCGTTCTACCAGCCGTGGACCGATACGCTCTCAGACGCCGACTACTTCTCGGAATGGCTGCTGCTGCAGAGTGTGAACAACATGACGTTGCCAGCAGCCTTGACCTTTGACAAAGTGCTTGAACTGGCCAAAGTGCACGAGGTAAGTCACTTGAAATGCTGAGCACTCGACTACTGTAGCGCTCAGGAAGAGCTGGCTGCGTAGACGCACATGGACTTGGTCACGAACGAAGTCAACTCTGCCAACTTTGGCGCCACGCTGCTAGCACATATGACTGCCAGCTTTGAGCAGACGGTTGCTGACCAGGTCATCCCCACAGCCTCCGGCGATGGACCGCGCATTGTGCAGCCTGTCGACAATCATTTTCTGTACTATGCAGCGCACGATATCAACCTGCTCTATCTGCGCAACATCCTGCGGTGAGTTCCGCTTGGTCTTCTTCAGATGGACCCACTCCCGTCACTGATCCAGTTTGCAGCCTGCAGTGGCATACAAAGGGATGGCATCCGCATCAGCCGACACTGGGCGGCATGTTGGTCTTTGAACTGCACTCGACCAAGGACTCCCGCATCACGAATGTCCAACGAGTGCGCGTCTTAGAAGAACAACTGCAAGAGGACGAATCCGTTGGCTACGGAGCCACTTCAAACGACAAGGACTTTTTCGTCAAAGCGTACTTCGTCACGGCATCTCCTCAGCAGATGCGGAACGCTGAAGCCTTGTCCGAGTCCAATGTACGCCCATTCTCTGCAGCCCAAACTCCCTTTGTGTCTCAGACGCTCATTCCTTGTTGTGTTGTAGCCTCCAGACCGTGTACCGGTCGTCATTCCTCTCTGCTCCGAAGAAATCACGCTCGCTGACGGCAGCACTGACGTGCGTTGTGCATTCTCAACCTTCAAGAAACTCATTGGCAAGAGCTTGAAGCACGAATGCGTGGCTGACACGCTGCGTCCATTCGTGAACTCGCTTGTCAAATCCAACGACAACGGAAACCACTCGCACAATCGGGTCTTGTCGCTGCTGCTGTATGGTATCGCTGGCGTCCTATCGCTGATCACGCTTGGGCTTTTAATGCGCTACATCATCCACACGCGAGCCCAGAGCGACCGCATGGAGCGACGCCAGTACGGAACCTTGCCTCAAATGAGTGCTTGAGGACTCCATTCCATCTTCTTCACGTTGATCAGCTTGTGGTGCTGAGTACTAAGTGCATGTAAAAACGATTGCAACGCGGAGCTTTGGCATTAGAATATCGTGTTTCTTGTTTGGGTTTGTTTATACTATAAGATGAGATATGCATCTACGAACATGCAGCCAGTATGGCGCTGGATGGTTACCAGGCGCCGTGAAGACCGCCTTCACGGTCACGGAAGTTCACGTTGGACTTCTTCAGGTCCTGGATACCGACCATGGCCTCGCCCAGGTTGGTGCTAATCTCCTTGAGGATCTTGGCGTCGTTGTAGTGAGTCACAGCCTGTACCATGGCGCGGGCACGTTGAGCAGGGTTACCCGACTTGAAAATACCGGAACCGACGAACACACCGTCCATGCCGAGCTGCATCATGAGAGCAGCGTCGGCAGGCGTGGCGACACCACCAGCGGCGAAGTTCACAACAGGCAAACGGCCAGTGGCGGCGACCTGCTTGACAAGGTCGTAAGGGGCGTGCATCTCCTTGGCAGCCACAAAGAGCTCATCCTCGTCCATGGACACAAGCTTCTTGATCTCGCGCTGCACGGCACGCGCGTGACGCACAGCCTCGACGACGTTGCCGGTGCCGGCTTCGCCCTTGGTACGCAACATGGCAGCGCCCTCGGCCACACGACGCAGAGCTTCGCCAAGGTTGCGGCAGCCGCAAACGAAGGGCACCTTGAACTTGTTCTTGTTGATGTGGTTCTCTTCATCGGCCATGGTGAGCACCTCAGACTCATCAATGTAGTCGATCTCGACAGCTTCGAGGATCTGGGCCTCGACAAAGTGGCCAATGCGCACCTTCGCCATGACGGGGATGGTCACCGCCTTCTTGATGGCCTCGATCATCTCCGGGTCGCTCATTCGGGCCACACCGCCATCCGCTCGAATATCTGCGGGGATGCGCTCGAGCGCCATGACGGCCACGGCACCAGCTTCCTCAGCAATGCGCGCCTGCTCCACGTTGGTGACGTCCATGATGACGCCGCCCTTGAGCATCTTAGCCAAACCGGCCTTGACAACGAATGTTCCTTCCGTGGGTGCAGACATGTTTCTTCTTGACTTGAGCTCTTGAGTGGAGATCTCGAAATGGACTGGAATTGTGTGCGGCCAGCCGGAGGCTCACTGCCGTTTGCATTTGGGCCGTTTGGACCTTGGAAACAAGGTTTTATGGCGTGGATGTTGAGGTGGCCCAATGGGCCGGCCCACTGGGGATCAGGCACGTCATGCCGAGTGATCATTGGCTGCGCAAACGGTAACACGGACCTGCCTGTCTCCAGTCCAGGTGGCCCAACGTGGGCCGGGTGGCCCACTTGAGGCTGGCCGTGCGGCCAATGAAATTCCTGTAGGAATGTATGTATTCATATCAATATGTTGTTTCACAGGTGCATATGGAAGCGTTTCTATGATCTGGAGAGCTCCGTTAAGAGACTTTGTTCTAGAGCTGTTTCTCCATGGCGTCGACCTGCTCCAGCATGGCTGCGAGTTCCTGACAGATCGGTAACGACTCGTAGTCGACTTGCGCCTTCTTGAGCACGCCGCGAATATATAAACGGCACGAGTAGAGCGCCTTCTTCGTGCCTTCCTGCATGTACGCCGTAGCGAGCCGCACAGCGGCCTTGCACAGTTCATTCACGCTGGCCTCTTCTGTCTCCCAGCCAGCCTTCTGCAGCGCACGGCACTCCTTCAAGCGACAGTCCAGCGCCTTTTGCGTACGGCCCGTGCCATCGTTGAAGTGCGCATACACCTGCCAGACCTTGGCATTGTTTGTCACGACAGACGTGATGCGGCCAAAGAGCATGGCCAATTGCTTCTTGTAGTTCGCGTTTGAGCGCGGCGGCGTGCGATCAGTCGCAGTCACAGATTCGTCAAAGTCCACAATGTCTTCTTCGTCGGCATCGAGCTCACGCAGCACGACCTGGCTTGGCTCGTTCGTTGCGACAGCGTCCTCTTGCATGGCATTCACTGTCTTGTTCTCGTACACGATGGCTTCCACCAGCCAGGCCAGCAGCTCACTGTCAATTGGGCGATTATGTTTGCTGCGCAGATCCAGCAGTTGGTGCATGCCGTACATGGCTTCGCCGTACTTCTCGATCTCCATAGCACAGTACGAGTAATTTTCCCACATCTGCCACATGTGGCGCTTCTGCTTGAGCGCTTCCTGCAGCACCGAGAATGCCTGGCTGAAGTGATGGTTGTGCATGTGGATCGAGCCAATGTTGCCCCAAGCTTCTCCGTTATCCGGCTCCAGCTGAACCACACGCGTGAAGGCACGGAGACCGAAATCCCAATCTTGGGTGCGCATGCTCATGCTGCCGAGAACAAACCAAGCGCTCGTGTTCATCGGATTCACCTCCACAGACTCCTTGTAATGACGGATCGCAGTTGGCAGATCGCCAGCTTCGAAGAAATGGCGACCCAGCGATCGCTTGGCTCGCGCAAAACGGTGCTTGGAAAGCTCCCACGCGGTCTCGTAGTGGCTGATATCCTGGGTCACATCACCAAGGCAGCACCACATATAGGGCGTCGGTGCGACTTCGAGTCGTTCTCGCACGAGCTTCTCGGTCTTGTTCGGTTTGTCCAGGATCTGGTAGCACTTGACAACGTCGTCCCACATCTCCATCTCTTCGTATATCTCGACAGCGCTGCCGAACACGCCAAGCGCGAAATAGCGCTCAGCCAGATCCTGCTTGAGACCATATCGAGGTGGGAAGGCCAGCGAGTAGACAAACTCCATGCGTTCGTGCGCAGGGGCAGCATCCTCAATCATCTGCATCGTGTTTTGCGTCACAGTCAGACGCGTGGTGTGTTGATCAACCAAGGCTTGCATCTGCAGCACGGCACGTTCGCGGCGCTTTGAGGTCTCGCACTCAAGCCACGCACGTTCCAGCAGACCAGTTGAATAGACCATCCAGTTGTTGGGATTTTCAAGCACACGCGTAACGTACGGGAACATTTGCTCGCGCGTTAGGCCGTCGTTCGCGTTGCTGTTCTTCACGTCGAGACACAGCGCAAGTAAAACCACCTGATCCATGGTCTGCAGGTTGCCTTGTTCAGTCATGGTCTTGTCTTCAAACGAAATCTGCTCAAGCAGAATGTTGTCCTGATCCACTTGGTCCAAGTTAATATCACGATAGGAGGCTTTGCCATCTTGGACCATCTTCTGGACAGCCAGCTCTTCCTTTGTTAGGCCTTCTGGGTTGGTCTCACTGTCACCTTCAGCTTCCTCTTTCTTGCCACCGAAATCTACGTGGGTCGAGGCAGCCACAGCATTGGCATAGACCGATGGCTTGTCTTCTTCGGGTGCATACTTGGAAGCAGCCAAGAGCACCATTTGAGCGGTGGCCTTCTGCTGGAACTTGGTGCGTTTGCCCAAGGAGCCACTCATCTGGACGTTGACGCCACTGATCTCCTTTGCTTCCTCGAAGCTGCGCTTGCCCTGCTTGTTCTTGTCGAAGTGATGTTGAGCAAGACCCCATTCAACATGAGCTCGCGCGAGAAGATATTCAGACTGTTTGTGAGCGAACAAGACATGACTCTTAATTGTCTTGAGGTAGCCACGCTTAGCTTCGTACCACAGCGTGTTCGAAGGCTCTCTGGCCAAAAGCAGACGTCCGTGCGCGACAGCCGCACGCGCATTCCACCACGCAGCGGACTGCACCTCGGACACCAGTACCTTCACTTCGCTGTTAATGCTGGCTGCTTGTGAAGACGCCTCATCTTCCTCTTCGATGCCATTGGCCTGGTTCGCGAACGACCAGTTGGCGAAGGTGTAATTACCAACGAAATCCAAGAAGCATCGGCCAATCAGCAGAAATTGCAGGTAATGGCAGATTGAAAACGGACTTTCACCGTCAACCTGCAGCGCCAGAAGCGCACCTCTGTATACCTTTTTGTTGTCCTGGCCGTTGTCGCCACAGATCACTTGAGCGGCCAAGGCTAGGACGTCTTCGACCTGGTCATTGTCAAAGGCGGGACCGGTGTAGTTGGCTTGCACGTACACATTGAAAAATGCCACACCAACCAGGAAGATTTCGTACGCAGCACCAATGCGGTGCTCATCCTTCTCGTCAGCAGGTTTAGCTAACAGGATTGCTTCCAAGTGTTGCGAAATCGTAGAGCAAATGTGCTGCTGCGCATCATCAGCTGCCTGGCCGTTAGCCCACATGCGTTGCACGAGGTTCTTTAGCAGTGCCGAACCACGTTCCGAGCGGATGACGTCGGCATAACGTCCTTCGCAAATCAGTTCAGCCATCACGAACACACTCTTGATAGCAACAGCGGCATCAGTCTCTTCGCTTGTACTGTTGGCTTCCAATTGCTCCAGTAGCGTCACGATCTGCTTGGGCTTGGTCTCGATCACAGCACGCTCAAGCGAAAGCAGCAGACTCTGCAAGAAGACGCGGTTGTCCTCCTTGGCAGTCTCCATAACGGATGAGCTCACACCACACAGTTCCTCCAGGAAATCCGCTTCGGCCATGGCGCTTGACGCAGCTCTTTGGGCAATGTTGTGCAGCTCTTCGCCAATCATGGCAGCCTAGTGACACCTGTCAAATCTGATACCCTGCTCAATACGATGATTACCAAACAACCTCGAAAGTTCGATGAGTTTATAGTTTTGACGTACCCAGTGCTTGGGTCTGAAAAAATAACCCAAATATAAGCACGGCCGGACCTGCTGACCCAAATACAAGAGCGGCAGCATCATGGAGCAGGCGGATGGCGACATGCCGGAGATGACGCCGGCACAGCGGAAGCTCTTTGAGCTGCGCATGAAGGTCAACGCTGGACGCAAGGCCAACAAACAGGTAAGATAGGCAGTGTCCGGCTTCTATGGACTAAATCGGGCTGAGCACAAGACATACTCTAGGAAGTGGCTGCGGAGCATGAGCGTGTGAACAACCGCGATAATAAGGCCAAGAAGGAGCAGCGATTCAAGCAGCGAGAGGTACCTAGTATATTGATTGTATTTCAACTAATCGGTGATCGTGGTTACTGAGCTGCGTACGTATTTATGGGCGAATTATAGGAAAAGAAGCAGCTCGCAGCCAGTGGCAAAGCGCATTTGGAAGAGACAGGTACGAAGCGGATAGGCACGCTTGGCTTTTGGTAGGAATAGCGTCTCGTATTGGATCCTCATGCTGTTTGCGTTTGCTTTACAGCCGAAGAAGCAAGTGCAAAGGCAAAGAAGCAGGAGAGCAAGGACAAGAAGCGCGCAGCTTTCGGCTGGGATGTATTCAATCAGGTGTGGACATCAGTGCAGTATCCGCTTCGACTCTACTGCCAGTATAGATCTAATATCTGGATTGTCAATACCCGCAGGACTCACTCTACAAAGGATACAAGAAGCGGTTGGTGCATTTGCCGGGAGCTACGGTTGCGTCAGAGATCTCGTCAGAGGCTGTGCCTACATCGACTGCTGTCGCCACCACTTCCGCACTGGATGACGTACTGTCGTATGGCAAGAACGACCACGCGGACGAGGTAGGTTCAGTGTCAATGCAGTCGTTGCAGCAGTGAATCACGTTTGGCGGATTTGTAGGACAATGTCGAGCGCATGGCTGCCGAATTAGAGCAGCGCATCAAGGACCGTAAGAAATTCAGCCGACGGCGCCAGCACCACGAAGGTGAAGACGTCGACTACATCAACAAGCAGAATGCACAATTCAACAAGAAGGCTGCGCATGCGTACGACAAGTATACTGTGGAGATCCGCCAAAATCTCGAGCGCGGCACGGCCTTGTAAGCCGTCATGGCGAGCTAGCTGCTATCACTCTCTAACTCTAAGAAGCTTCGTTTAATGCAGACGTTGCAGTTAGAGATTACTAGCGAGTCATAACTTTACGTCATGGCAATGGAACGATATGAGAGTAGCATAGCGACCAGTGACCGACCAGTTATGCGGAGCCAAGCTGAATGCTCAAGACCGGTCCCACAGCTTTGAGGATATATCTTGCTTATGGGGCACGGCATCTAATCGCTCGGAGTTCGAAGCGCGTACTTATCTGCAGCGCTCTGCTCTCAAGAGTATGGCTGCTTCCTTTGCAACGCAGCTTGAGGAAGGCAGCCAATGACCGGTATCTTTCTCAGAATGATCGCAGTCAATTGCCCAATTGCCCAGTAGTGGATCTAAATGCCACGAAAGCTGTGGACTCATCGAAAGACTTGTCTTCACGGCACCCTCGCTTGGTTTCTTTCCAAGAGTTCCGCTGAGTTTGGATCGCGTCATGCGCCTCCACCAGAACGATGCGCTCGAACCCATTTTAGCCAATCGCCACTCGTCCCGCCCAGCAGAGTGATGGTCTTTATACCGCGCGTTTTCAAAGTTGCGTGGGTCTCACTTTGGCCCGAGCGCCCAGCCAGGTACAGAGACACAGGCAGCATGGCACGGCGCGGCCGGAGACGCGGGGGGCTCCACGCCGCGATGGGGCGCAAGCGGGCAGTCGCTGTTGCTGCATCAGTTACTGTAGCTGCGACTGAGGACCTGGTGCAAGAGTCCGAGCCGGAGGAGGAGCAGCAGCCCCAAGACGAGCCGAGCGAGCTTCGCTGCTCGCTGACCAAGGAGGTGAAGTGCGAGGAGCCCGAGACTGTGCAGGCTCTAGAGCCTGAGACATCCAGCTTTCTCTTTGCGATGGAGAGAGATGCGGTCGTGAAGATTGGACGCGAGTTCGAGCTGCCGTTCAAGAAGGACGAGCTCAAACGTCTAGAGGTGCGTCTTACGGCTTTCGAGCGCGACGCTGGGCTTTGCAACTGATAGGTGCTCAACTCCTTGTAGGAACGTACGCTGGTGCGTCACCCGCCACTATATGGCAAGATCACCAAGTGCGTGTACGTCTCGCAGACCTTGCCTGTGGCGGATCCGGCTGTGCAGAAATGCAATTGCTACGAGTCCACCAAACTCGCGTCCTCGACGCGCGGAGTAGTCCCTGTAGAGCCCCGACGCACGCGCGGAGTTGGCAAGAAGAAGCCCCAGAAGGAGCAGGAGATCAAGCCGACGCTCTGTGGCGAGAATTGTCACAACCGGATCCTGATGATCAGTTGCTCCGAGGATACGTGCTCGGCTCCCGACCCTCGCATGTGCAGCAATCGTGCCATCCAGCGCAAGGAGTGCAAGTATGTTGATGAGGTGCTTCATGCAGGTCTTGCGGATGGTTTGCTCATATTGCTTGCTGCTCTAGAGCCGTGCGAGTCGAGTACATTCACGGCCCTGGATTTGGTCTGATCGCTGAGCAGCGAATCCGCTCAGGGGAATTCATCATTGAATACGTTGGCGAAGTCATTGACGACGAGGAGTGCGAGCGTCGCTTGCTTAAATGTCGTGATGCGGGAGAGGTACGATAGCCACCAATTTCTCATTGTCTACCACCGCTTCACATCGCGTGTTTGCTGCAGAACCATTTCTACATGTTAGAGCTCGAAAAGGATGTTATTATCGATGCCCGATACCGAAGTAACGAGTCACGTTTCATCAACCACAGCTGCGATCCCAATAGCGTCATTCACAAATGGTCCGGGTTTGAGTAGCTGTCGATACCGAATGCTACTGGAATTACTGACGATCACGTATTCGCATTTAGGAATGTTGATGGAGTGCAACGTATTGGTATCTTCTCACGCCGTGAGATCCAAGTAGGCGAAGAGATTACGATGGATTATAACTTTTCGCATTTTGGCGAGGCTGTGGCGTGCAAGTGTGGCACTGCGCTGTGTAGAGGCAAAATCGGCCGTAAGTCCAAGAAATACACCACTCCTGGTGCTCTAGCAACGATAGATGAGGAGCCACAGGAGATCGTGCCAGCAGAAATCAAGCGCCCAGTGCATGTGTCATCGCTCGCACTGCTCAAGAGCTCACAGGTACCGCCCAATTTCATTTCTACGTGCTCGTGAGCGACTGACATCCTCTCTTCTTTTAGCTCGATCAACAATGGCTCCATACGTACGGCTATCAAGGTCGACGCCTCTTTTTGAGCCACCGGAGTACCAAGAAAACCAAGCAGAGCAAAGGCATTGTTCCCCAGCAACTGCCAGATTCTTCGTCCAGTAGTCCTGCATCGGAGTGGGCGTCTTCACTGGAGCTGGATGTGCTCAGTTGCTCCTCAGAGGACAGCAACAGCCATTCAAGAGAACTTGTCAAGAGCCTTTGGTACGAAAACGTGATTCAAGGCTCACATCTGGCCGAAGTGCGACGTCTGCAGAGCTACATCTGCGGTGGCAAATCGGATTGGTCCAAGGATCTCGCCAAGATCAATAAGAATCGTTCCAAAAAGAACGACTCAGCGTCTCGCCAACGGCTGCAGCTTCGTGGAAAGCGCCTGAGTCTGCTGGAAGCCCGAGATCGCGCGTTTAAAGGTTCGACGTTTGATGTCCTTCCATGGTTGAATCCATATCTCATGGGTGTTGCTATGTTTTTTAGATATCATCGCATTTGCGAACCACGACACCAAGTGGAGCAAGCTGCTCCCGTCGTCTCGGGACATGGATCCCGACCGAATTCTTCGATTCGTCAAACAAATGAACAACGGACAGCGTTTCCTCAATCAAGACTTGGTAGGTTTCTGTCTCTGCAGGTGTCTATGGGAACACAACGACTCAATTCCACTGTGCTAAATGACCCTTAGAACGATTTAAACGAAGACGCATGCCATCGCTGTGGTCTTGCTGGCGAGCTGATTTGCTGCGATGGTTGTCCAGCAGCCTTCCATCTCTGGTACCATCAATGCATTGTGCTTTGCTGATGCCGGATCCATTTATGTAACCGAGTTTTCTGCTGTAGCTGTGCGAATCTGGTCATGGTTCCTCCACAAAACGTGCCGTGGTTCTGTGCCGAGTGCAAGAACCCTCGGCAATCGAGCAAATGCAACCCCGACAGCGCCGAAGTGCCGTCGGAATTTGGCTTACGACGTCAACTGCGCACGCAAGGAGCGCCGTTGCTTCCGAGTCGCAAGCGCATTTTCCATTCTTCCTCGCAGAACCTCGTCAAGCGACGCTACAAGAAGCGCATGAAAGGAGCAGCTTCTGCGACTGCAGCGATCGGTCCGACTGCTGCGCTTCCTGTCCGCAACTAAGCCTGCTATCCAGCAGGCTCCGCCCTATGACACTCTCTCCATTGCACAGCGCATTCATAGAACGAGAATCCCCGCCACAACATTGTACCGTTGCTAATATTTGAATCAAAATGTGTAAATTCCAATGGTGAAACTCGGCTTTGCCTATTGGTCGAAGAGTTTGGCGGGCACGGGGCCTTCCACTTTGTCCTTCAGGAACCGCTCACTGTCTTCCTTTGTGCGCTGTCCAGCCATACGCAGTCAGATCTCCATTACAAGTTCAGTCGCAACAGTAGAGCTCACCTTGAAGGCCGTGACCAGCGCGGCGTACGGACCACTGGACTTGAGTTCGGGCATGGGTACGCCGCCATCCATGACGCCCGAATACGAGTGGTTCTGCTTCTCGATCTCCTGAGGGGTCGTGTACTCATTGGAGGCCTCAGCTGCGCTCGGGAAGCTCTCGAACGAGTGCACGATCTCACCGCAGAAGCGGTAAGTCGCCTTCACGCCATTGGTCGCCATGTCTGATGCTGCTTTGCTCAATGGGACGCTGTCCTGTCTCCTAAAATAACGCAAGCTTATAACGCGTTAGATTAGGTCGCCAAGCTGTGAGCGTAACCCTTCCTAGGCGCAGACCGTAACCCTCCAACCCAAAGCAGCATGAACGACCTGCGCATGGCCAAGGTGCTCGACCGAGCGTCGGGCACGTGCGTGTTCACCAAGCACTGGAAGTGGCACCCGCACGCGCATGCGGAAGGTGTGGACTCTCTCGTGATTCTGTTCACGCAATTCGCACGTGAGATCGATGGCGGCGGTGCGTTTAGTTGCGTTCTGACCACTGGCAAACCGAAGAGCTCACGTCGTTCTCTTGCTTCGCCAGACGTCGTGCAGATCCAATTCGATACGTCCAGCGGCAGTGTGATCTCTAGCAACAGCAGTAGCATCAGTAGCAGTTCATCCGTGCGCTCGTCTGACCAGATAGATGACGATACGAAGAGCCGACCGGGATCTGGAGCTGTGGTGCGGTACTATGCGTCCATTGCTGCTATTGCTCTGGCTTAGTTGTGTTGCTTGTGTGCTGCAGCCTTCCTCTACAGCCATTGTGATGCAGTCAGTACAGGATGAGACCCTGCAGGCTGTACTCTTCCACGACCGAACCATCAGCGAAGAGACAAATACGGCCTTGAAGCAGCTTCTGCAGCAGATACTGGAGCGATTCCAATCGCTGCACTCGGAACAGCTTTTTAAATTGCGGCCACAGCTCAAGTCAAGCGCCACGATGACCGCAAAGGAGGTACGGCTTAGTCTCATGGCTCCATGAATCTGTCCTGTGATTCCAAATTCACGTCGTTTTGCCATCAAAGCTCGACAAACTGCAGACCCATTTCCTGTCGTTCTCGACCGAACTCGACATGAAGCTCGTGCCAGCACTCGAAACCAGCCTGTTGCCAAAGCTGGTGGAAACCAGTCTGATGCTTCGACCCATGGAGGTCAAAATGGCTGGAGCCCACGCAGGCAAGTGAGCCGGTTGCAGGGAGGAAAGGAAGGAATAACTCCTGAACTGGACAAGAAAGGTTAGTAAATTAGAGTGTTAATAGTTTGTCATCTGGATGCGCAAGCTTTCTTCTGGTTTTGACAAGATATGGAATCGAGAGTGATTAGTCAAGTACACTTCGCTGCCGTAGGTCTCGTTGACTCGTGTTCTTGTCTCCAGTGGTGAAGCTCCAGACTTCGACCTGAACGCACGCAAACTCTTGTGAGCTCACGAGAGGTCGACTGCTGAAGGTCTCACAGGGACCCGTGGTGCCAGTAGCCAATTCGCTATCCTGCATTCGATCAGCAAAATACCAATTCAGTCTGCTGCTGCGGCGAACTCCTAAGCAAAATGCACATACCAAATACAAACCAAAGTTTCCGCCGCCGCCCATTACCAGCGATTCCTCCGAACACAGCATAAAATAGCTGTTCCGTCGACTCCAGGGATACTTCATGAAGCCGGATGACCCACTCGTTGTCTTGTGTGTAAAAGTAAACAAGAACGTCTCTCCGTTGCCGTAGTATTGCGTCGAGCGATGCCACTCGTCCGACCCAAAGCCACCAAAGACGTTGCCCTGGACGTCTTTGACCACCAGCAACGTCGGGTTGTGACCTTTTACGAGCAACAGGAGCGTATGCAGCGAAGATCCGTGCGCTTCTGTGCTGTACAAGAGATTCCACTTGTACATTTGACAGGTAATCGGCAGTACATGATCAATATGCGCCACGTGCTCCGTTGTCAGGACATTCGATACGCTCAGCAGCTTAGAACTAGATTCTTCTGGCTTGAATGTAAACGACGGCTTCTTACCGAATCGTGGTGGCGACGGCGGGAGAATTGGCACCACACTTGCATCTGCTTCTTGTTCGGAAGCTTCATTGCCAAGAGCCTCATCTTCCTGGCCATTTTCGTTTTCGTCATCGCGCTCAGCCTCATTTAGCTGTTTCCACATGTCTTCCCATTCCTCGTATAGATCCTCAACCGAACTAGGCGAGTTCTTAAGTAGCTCATCGAATTTTGCCTCGGTATCGCAAAACACTCGCGTGAACGAGGCTTCATCAGGATCGAGTGAGCTCCAGATCTGATCGAACATGTGAAACATCAGCTTGAAAAGCTTGTAGAAATAGGCTTCCTCGTCGAACAGCTCCCAGAATGGCTCGACAGATAAAGCCACAATATTGATTTTCGGCTGTTCCGGAGTGGGGCTATAACATGAAAGATATATAAAATTCCGTTAGTACCACAACTCACCGTCTCGTGATTTCGTGGGAAAACACTTACTCGAGCTTTAACAAGTGCACGAGAGACCTGCAGATTGCGCATGAAACAAGTCCTGCATCAAACGAAGATGATGTCGTAGGAAGTGCTCGTCGATATAAAAGCTTCAGGATATCGTCGCCTTCTTCTCGCAGCATATACGCAACACAACGAAGCAAGAGAACGCCGCCCTTGTCAAAATTGCCCAGCACTGTGGGTCGATTAAATCCATGCGTTTCCCAGGCCACCACGATGCCTCGATCATCTAGCAACGGATCATGTTGGCGTTCATTTAGGCGAGTCAGTAGCTGCGATGGAGCTGATATTGTCACTGTTTGCCTTCGACCGCCTCCACTAGATGTTCTCGACGCAGATGCTAATGCTGCTAATGCGGCCTCTTGATACGCGTCCAAAATCGTGTTTGGAACAACAATATGCGGCATTGACACTCGATGACGTAATGGTTGCGATTTCATTTCTAGTGGCTGCTGTTGTATAGCATTGCCGGAGCTTGTTGGAGATAAGTTCGCCGGATTATTCGGTGACGATGCTGACGATTGCATTTGAGCGTGGTTCACAAACGCAGCTGTGATCTCGTCAAGCTGTTGTCGGTCCGAGAGAAAATTCACTTGAGGCCTCAGCTTGAACATGTGATGGATGGATCGAAGTGCGTCTTTCTTGGCGTTGAGTCTCTCCAATGCGTCGGAAACTTGTAGGCGGACGTCCTGGAAAATCACTTCGTGGTGCTCAATCATGCGTTCGATTACCTGCGCACCAACCGCAGCAAAGCGTAAGTCCTGGTGCTGCGTGTGATTGCTCCGTCGCTGGCCTGACGGAAGAATGTGCGAAGGCTCGTTCTTAAAGGCGATCACAGGTGCTAACACCGTAGCAGCTGAAAACACGTCGACTCCGTTGAGCTCAGCATGCTCTGGAAGCTGCAGGAAATGCATCAGCCCAATCACTTTCTCAAGCACGAACTTGCAATAAACCGGCATTTCTTGCACAAGGCATTGGATATTGCGGATGCTGGCTTCTTCGTCACGCAAGCGCGCAGACGCCACGAAGGCATCGTATTTCTCGGACGTCAGCAAGGGCTCCGGCAGATGCTTGAACAAATCGATCAGCAGCGCACCGGCCCCGTGGGCATCAAGATCTGGAGGTAAAGAGCCTTCGGTCTCTACTATCTCGCGCAGCTTGTTTACGTGCACATTGAGCACTGTGGCGCGAAATAATCGCGGCGTGTCCGGATTCTCTCTCAGTATATCGATGCAGTCTTGAATAATGTTCGGAATAGAAAGCACAGGGTCAATCAATGCGAACCGGCTGTGATACGAGTTCTTGGACAGATACGCAAGGCTGACTCCGAAGACGTGCTGCCAGGGCTTAATCCCCTTGTGTCGATGCGGAAAACGCACAGAGGATACCTCAATCAGGAACTGTTCTTCAGGCGTCAACGCTGACGGATCGTCTGCCTCATTTTCACCAGCTGGAAGTGGATCTATTGTTGATGTAGAATCAGTCGACGGTGTCACAACGGGAGGATGATCCATGCTGTCAGCCAAACCATCCACGGCGTTCGAAGAAAGCGCTGCGACTGGTGTTTCATTAACCTGAGCTATTCGAAACGCGTCGTCGTTCACATGGATTGAAAACTGCACGTCGCGGATCTCTCCTACGATCTGCAAGAGCAAGCCTTTGCCTTCCGTGCAGCGCATTAGCGCCCAATCCTCGTACTTGGTCTGCGCAATCTCGTCGCACACTGGAGATAGGATCGTCTGTCAAGACCAGTCATATAAAGTCAATCATTAGTCACAAACCAGTCCAAGCAGCAGCACGTACAGCAAGACTGGACTCCAACGTGCGATTGTTTAGTGCGATCTTGAGCCAGCAATGCGTTTTACCTACGTCACTCTATTGTCGATAGAGTTAGCATGATCCTCTCCAAAGGAACCCGCAAATCCGACCAACTGACCTCCGAGAGCAATGCTGCAGTCAGGATGGATTGCACGAGTGTGGGCTCATCAACAACCATCGAAATGGCGTAGAGCATACTCCACCACGACGGATACGGCTGATCAGCCTGCCGCTTAAGTCCGAGCTTGAAGCACTCGTCGATGCCAGCGCCTGTGTCAAATTTGAAGGCGATAACCCCTGACCCAAGAACTATGCAATACTGTGACGCACACAGGACGTACAGAGCTCATGCACACACGCGTCTGCTTCAGTCAACACGATCGCTTTTGGCTCCAAATCCACAGTGGTTGATCCATCAGCTTCTTCTGCTATCCATTCGGCTGTCGTAGCGTTGGCCACAGCCGCCAATAACTCCGCATGGTCCGCTACTGTCTGCTGCACATCAAGCGTCGTCTTCTTCAAGTGGGTCTGCAGGACACTACAGTTAGAACAGATCTCCCATGAGCACCAAGCGATTGGCTGGTGCGCCTTACAAGCGCGTCGAAGCGGAGCTTGAGATACTCGTCTTCCTTGTCCTCCAAGCGTGTCGCGAGCCACTGCGAGAGCTTGCCCAGCATCGATCTCTTGTCTCCTGCAGAATCCACACGCAGCACGAAGGCAGTTTTGCTGAGGTGGTGCTTGAGGTACCTATTCTTGGCTGCATGATTGATCTCATTTTCACCCAATCAAGAGCAAAAGTACGCCCCAATCCAATTTAACAACTTGGCTCGTTCGTTTGATTGAGAGGATGTATTTTATGTTGCAGGCATGTTTTAATCACCACTGGCAAACTGATTTGGCGGGAAAAGAAGCAAGTAGCGAGCGACCAGCAGCTCATCGGCCACGCGACGTTGAAGCTCATTGATGCAGCGCCGCGCCCATCGCCCGTCGCCTATGACGGCCAGTTCGCCCACCAATGCCAACAAGCGGTCGGCTGCTAAAGCCACTCGCTCACCTGCGACGAATGACGACGCGCTCACCAAAGCGCTCATGCAAGACTTTATGAGCAGCGACGAAGACGACGGCGAGGAGAATTCGATGCCGAACGAGCTCAATGCGATGGACAACAGGAAGCAGGAGGCTCTACGCAAGCTGCAGGAGCAACAGCAGAGACTGGAGATGAGTTGGTCCAGCCGCTTGCGGCCGCGACGTCGCGTGGAGCGTCGCATTGTGTTTGGCAATGACACCGCCCCAGCTCCGGCTCGTCGACGATCAGCGGACAAGAAGAGTCCAACGAGCTCAAACGATATCGGAGCAAGAATATCGCTGCGATCGCGTAGAGGCAAAGGCCTGAGTCCGATCACGACAACACAGAATGAAACGAGTGATCCATTCCCGGCCTGTTGCTCGCCAGTTCTACGCACTGCATCACCCTGTCGAGTTCCGCGCCAGAGTGGTCATGCTCGTAATGGCATTGAGGAATCCCCAGTTCTCAGTCCAGCAGAAGATGCGGTTTGGCCGACGTGGACCAGCCCAGCAATGCTTCGATTGAGTAACGCGCTCAATACATCCGTGTTCATGCAAACACCGACACCAATGAAGGCATCGTATACACCTAGCGCCACACCATGTAAGGACCACGACGAGGCTTGCAACTTATTATCTACTGACTGGTTTCTCTGCAATAGCTCGTCAAAATCTGCTGCGAAAAGAGCTACTGGCCAAGATTGTTCTCATCAACACTGTGGTGCGTTTGTTGATCTGCAATGAGCTATTCAGTGCTCGTAAACGCTGATCTATTCTATGCCTTTGATCTTTTTAGGAGCCTCCGATGGCTTCGTTTGAGGATCTTGATTTCGTAATGTTCTTGGGCTCGGGAGTCTCTGCAGAAGTGTTCAAGGTAACACGCTTCAGATACCACGGATCCATTTCAATGGCAACTCATGATGCTCTTTATTCAGGTTCGGTCAAAGAAAGATGGCCGCACGTATGCAGTCAAAAAGTCAAAAGAGATGCTTCGCAGTGAACGAGAACGGTTCGTTCGCTCATTAAAATTATTCTCCGTTGCTTAGCAGACGGCTTACAGTCTGTTTCTCTCGTAGCGACATCCTGATGCAGGAGATTCTAATTCTTCAACGGCTTGCAACGTCAAACGAGAATTTTGCGCACATCGTTCGGTATTACCAAGCATGGCAACAAAATGGTACACATGTGCCTTCGCGGTTATTTCAGTCAGTCGTTCTAATTTCTAAACTCCGCATGAATCCCATAGGTTACTTCCATCTGCAAATGGAACTATGTGCGGGTGGATCGCTCAACGATTTTCTGGAAAGTATCAACGAAACCGCGATTCCAGAGATCGACCTGTGCCAGATCCTACGCGATCTAGCTACTGGACTCGAGATCTTACACGCACACGGAATCGTCCATCTGGATATCAAGCCTGAGAATATTTATACCACGGAAACTGGAAGTTTGAAAATTGGTGATTTTGGAATGGCCACGGAGTTGACCACAGCATCAAGTCAAAATTCCGATTCAGAAGGTGACGCAAAGTATATGGCAAAGGAACTCCTATCAAACTCGGAACGACGCCCATCCTCAGATATCTTTTGCTTGGGTGCGTATATAATTTGTGTATTCTCTAATGTGGACTCGTTCTAAATGGGGGAAACTTGCGGAAGCAGGTATCACAATGCTTCAAATGGCCACCAGAATGGAGCTCCCTGCATCAGGAGAGCTCTGGCATGCGCTGCGAAATGGAAACGTTCCAGATCTTCCTGCCGTGTATTCAGCAGATCTGGCCAAGCTCATCAAACAGGTATGGCATTATCTCTCGACAAATGTGACCAAGTTGATTAGCTGACGGAAGTAAATTCAGATGATGCATCCCGATCCTAAAAGCCGCCCAACCGCAGCGGAAATTCTCAATAGTCCGCTACTCGAAGCCATAGAGAGACCTTCGTCACTTGTGCTGAAGGTAGGAACGAGCATTTTTAAATCGATTGCAAGCATGGTGTTCTAATTTGTAACTAAATTACAGCATGCAAAGCAGTATCAGCCTCGCCAAGCCCAGCAATTGCGCACGCCTATTCGCAAGCCAGCTAGCTTCCGGACTCCTCGCAAAGCGAGGTTGGCTCTCTCATGGGACGAGTGAGAGCATTATCTACAGCATTGCCCCAACCAAGCACCACCAAATATTAAGGACGTACAATAAACTGCTCTCATTGGTCGAAAATGTCAAGAATTGTAGTTGTATTTTCAGCCACCGGTCCCACTCGACTGTCACGGTTCAGCGGACCGGTTCAGCGACCACCTCGGCGCCAATTGGCTGGTGGCTGGCGGAGCTTTTTCAACCAGCGTCGATGGGCGGCTCAGTATCTCTTTCTTGCGTGATATCAACAGTACGTGCCGCTGCTGCTGCATCGTAGTGAGCTCTCCATGACTGACTGATTGGTATGTGTTGCAGTGAAATTCAACTCGACTGTCTCCTCTTCCCGCCGAAAGAGCCGCAAGGCACACTTCGGTGCCCACTCGACCCAGCGTCGCGTGCTCATGAGCGCGCCTTTGTCCAAGGACCTGCAGAACAAGTACAATGTAAGTTAGTGTGGTTTTGACCGCCTCTTCCTGGCTCATGCCATGCGGAAGCGTCTCCGGATGGCTTGCGGGCAGCAGGGAGAGCGCGCAAAATACACTTATACTTTCAGCGAGTAAGTCCATGTCAGTACGAGACGGAGACGTCTCGCTGGCACTTCATGGCATCGTGTGATATGTAAGTGCCGAACCATCTGCGATTGGGACGCATGTGCAGGCTTGAGTCTGTTTGCGCTACGTCCGAATCGCCTCTGGAACGGGAACCGGACGAGTCTCGTCCTCGTCCGGCCACAACACGCCTATGACCAGCTCGCAGGAGAAAGCTCACGCGCCCTGTTACTTGTTAGGTTCGCTCGATCCCGATCGTCAAGGGCGACGAAGTCACGATCGTCCGTGGCTCGTTCAAGAACCGTGAAGGCCGCGTGACCACGGTCTACCGCAAGAAGTTCGTGATCAACGTCGAGCGTGTTGTGCGTGAGAAGGCCAACGGCCAGTCGGTGCCCATCGGCATTGACGCCTCCAAGGTCGTGATCACCAAGCTCAAGCTGGACAAGGACCGCAAGAAGATCTTGGAGCGCAAGAACCGTGCGGTCGGCGACCAGAGCAAGGGCAAGTTCACTGAGGCCGATGTGGCCATGGCCAACGTGGATTAAGTCATTGCGACGACTGCTTAGCATATACGACACGCCACTAAGTATATCAATATGACGCAAGAGGTGATCAATCGAGTGAACCTTCACGAGAGATATTGCATTGGTCTAATAGCTCGACAGCTTGTGCAGCTCCTGCTGGATCATGCTTTTCAATGACATGGCCGGTTGGTCTGACACGAGCTCCACCAGCAGGTTGATAAAGTCCACCTCCCGCTCCGAGTATTCGCGCAGCGACAGCTCCTGCATCTCCAGGCGGCGAAAGAGCTGGTTGGCAAGCGGTAATGCTTGCGGCAGCGCCCGCTTGATCGCGCGAAAGAGCTTTTCTTCACAGTCGCGAGCTGTGGCGTCGCGTCGCCAGCTTTCGCCCGAGTTGGTTGTGTCTGGATACTGCTGAACGCGCTTCATGCGGTCGCCATGTTTCTTGACAAACCGATCCAGGATGTCGGCTTTCTTTTGCTCCTGCACGCAGAGAAAACAGTCAGGCCTCACGCACCCGTGCTTCCTCATCGTTCAGAGGCAGTACTCCGTACGCTTTCGAGTGAGGCCAGATACAGCTTTGTCTTGAGCATTTCCTCAGTCGTGACAGCCTTCTCCATCATCAGCGCTGCGTTCTCGTGCTGAAGGTGATCGGCGTCCTCTTGTGCCTGGTTTCGCTCTGCATCCAAACGCAACTTTGTCAGCCGAGCTTCGACCAAAGCGCCTTCTTTCTGACTCAGTTCTCTACGATCACATGTCATTAGGAGCAGTCAGCTCACTGCTGTCACTATGCAACACACACCGTGACAGTTGATCAACGCGTCTGGTGGAGTCGCCAACCAGCTTACTGTGGACAATGAAATGCCTACACGCAGTGCCAATGTGAGCTTGATGTGTGATCTCTCACACACAGACACAAATGCCCACCGTTCTTTCTTCCGGAACTCAGCGAGTTGGCTTTCCAGTCGGTTCTTCTCGTCCACGACCAGCTGGTACTTTCTCTTGAGATCGATGGCTGGAGTCAGACCGCTTGCAGTTCCTTCGACTGTCCTTGAAAGCTACGAGTCAGCACTGTGAGCCCATCAGCGAATACACACACGACACGGATAGGACATAATACCTGAAGCTCCAGTGCCACATTTCGAGACCGCAATTGCTGCAGCTCTTTCGTCAGCGACTGGACTTCTTGCTCATACTGGTCAAATACTTTGGCTACAGACGTTTGCTGCTCTAAAGCGCGCAGCTTACTGCGCAAGCTCACGTTGGACAGCTTCATGTTTTCGATTTGAATCTCATACGTGGCGCGGAGCTCCTCCTGATCGTGCAAGGCTTCGGCTGCTTGAGCTTCCGCTGCTTCACGCAATTGCTGTTGCTCATGAACGATCGTCAACAGCGCATCATAGTTCCTTCGCAGCAGAGCGGCATCGATTGCGTGAACCTTACTGGCTGTTGCGGCATCCAGACCATCGAGATCGGGCGGAGCGAGAACCCGTGTAGGTACATTAGCTCTCTCGAATGTTTCCTCCATTCCGTCAAAGGCCATGACAGACAGCGAACGCGATGGAAACGAAGACGTAGCTGGAGGTGGATCCTGTGAAGAGCCAGCGAATGCAGACACACCACGCAGCAATGACGGCGGCACTAAATGCGGACTTGGGGCTGGAGGCGGAAGCGGAGACGGAGCATACGCAAAGCTTGTGGGCGATTCTAAAAGCCCGATATGAGGGGATACTGGGCTTCGGCAAATGCTGAATAGATCGTTCTGACATTCCGTTCCACTAGAAGTCTCATCTGACAGAGGTAATGGAAGTGAGCTCGAACGGCGAACTGCCTTTTGAGCCATTGACTCTCTCAGGCGCTCATACATTTCCAGCGCAGCGCTCTTCTCGTCCTTCGGTTTCTGTTGTGTTGACGATCTTTGCGGCTCTATCTCGACATGAATGGCTTCGGAAAAACTCGCATTAGCTTGGGGCAATGCTGCTGCCGAAGCAGAGTACATTTGTGGTGACAGTGAATTCAGTTTCGAGCCATACTCTGCCGAACTCTCCGTGGGTTGCTGCGGGATTGGTGACTTTGATGGTGGACTTGAGTACTTCTCCGCTGCTTGTTGGAATATAGATGGAATGCTGGCTACATCCGCTTCTGGTGTCAATGTCTGTGGCAATGTAGCCATTGGATCCGCTTTTCCGCCAAGAATGTCGTTTTTCCTTTGTGTAAAGGCCTCCAGCCAGGACATGGACTCTGACGCTGGTGGCGCTGGCGACGGTGTCTCGTACAGCTTACGCTTGTCGCTCACGTTGGTCGAGTCCACCTGCGCTTGGAATCCTTGATATGCTGTCAACCTTGTGGAGTTGAGCGAACCAAACGAGGATGACAGCGGCGAAGAAGAGCCCAATCGACTTAAAAGCGATTCCCCAATGGATACAGCAGCGAGAGCTTTGGCTGCAGCGTCGCGTACTTCTTCGTTTTGCTTGGATTCCTTCTCTTCAGCTTCTTTTTCAGACATTTCAAACGGAGGACTTTGAAAACCGAGCTGGATGAAATTCACACCTTGAAGTCGTTTGCACGTGCAAGCATATCCTTTAACGTTTGCAACAGTATTCAGCAAAGTCACACACTCGCGCAAACTGGATCGCGAGTCGATAATGTTAGCATACAAAAAACTCTTGGCGTTTGCTGTCAGAAGCGGCACAAGAAAACTTGAAAGGACCATCTTGCGAGCCTTAAAGCTAGAGGCAGACGGCTGCTTGGACGGGGTTATAGGAGAGCGCGCAGATGTGGACGGTGGTTGACGAAGCTCGTTTAAAATCTCGAATAATTCTTGCTTCTCAGCACTCGAAGTCGCATCTTTAAAATCCTTGAGATCAATCAGATCTGCTAAATGCAGCGTACTCACTTGTCCATCGTGGAAAAACGCCAATCGAAGAAAGAAATGAGCATGCTCAGCGTTCTGTTTGAGCACGATTCGGTTGGTCTTTGCGATTTGCACAATCTTGCATGCACTGGCGAACGTCTTGGCTTCCAACGAGACAAAGGACAGCGGAGTGTTTGGCGTTGTAGGGGGAGCTCTAGACGAAGCGGTTGAGGCTGGCTTAAGCAGATCAACAACTCGGTTATTTACAACAATCCAGCTGCTAATGCCGAGTCGCCACGAACTTGGACGAAAGGCGTTTGAACTTGCACTCCCACTGACAGATCGATTAATGCCGACACCTTGAGACTGATGAATTCGTGTGAAATACTCATTCAAAATCCCTCCGAGTTGTCCATACAGCTCCAAGATCTCTTTCTCATCGAACGAGTGGCTCGGAGACGCAAGTGCAGTTGTGAGTTCAATATTGCCAGTACTCTTGCCGAACAGAAGGCGGAATTTCTGTGTCGGATGCACGCCGAGTGTGATAATGTTGGTGTTCACGCCCTCGCACACGTTTCGAAATGCTGGAAGAGCAATCTCGCGATAGAAATCGCTGCCGTGGGACGATGCTGATGATGGAAACAGCATGTGGAATTCCCATTCGGCGGTCGGGACTACTGCTGCCCCCGGCATCGCGTAGATAGAAGTCCCTGATGCTCCAGTCGTGCTTGATGCCGTTATAGGTGTTGCTCGATCATCTGGTGGTTTGCTCACGATTCGAACGCATTTCCGCTCTGGTAGTACTTCAAACACCGGTGTTGCTCGGTTCGCAGCTGTGATGAAGCAGGATACATGGACTTGACTGAGAACGACTGCGCTGTCGCTTGCGCTGGAGCCACCATTGGACGTCCGTTGATCAGCCATGCTTCAAAAGGTTCAGGCACTGTATTCGCAAAGGCGTGACTGTTCAAGATCGCATCCTAGTAGAAATAGCACATGAAATGGAAAGAAATAGACTATGATAATGGCACACACAAAGCTGTTCACGTTGGTTTGCATTTATTAAATTAGCTTATAAAATATCAAGCGATGCGTTGCACACATACGTGGTTACCTTTGAAGGCGTGTGCCAGCCAAGACTTACGCTTACCACATACTGTGCCTAATCATTATACAAAAGAGAGCTTCTCTGCTCCTAGTAGAGTTACATGCACGAAGCATTTATCAATCACGACGCATCGCCTGCTCGCTCGACCAAACGCAAACGCTTTAATGCTGCATCGCACAAGCCCCAAAATGTTCCAAGGGGTCTTCAAAGGGATGTGCAAAAGAAATCTCCGGCAGCGGTTCATCGTCCACCATGTCGCAGTGATCCTTCATGGATCGCTCTTCATCCAGTTGAAGTCCACATTCCATTTTCTTGGCCACAGTATCTACAAGCTCGTCGAAAAGACCATCTTTCCACGCGAAATGCTTTAACTCCAAGAAGTACAGCACACGGTAGGCGTTCCAAAAGTGAGCATTGTCGATCTTGCGAACCAAGGCACCATTAATAGAATCACGAAACACCTTTTCGATTCGCTGAACATCGACTTGCACATCACTCAAATCAACACCATTGGCCACAAGGAATCGCAAAAGCACGAGCAGTTCATGTTCGGAGGGTCGGTAGTGGCCGCTGTGAGGATAAATAATTTTAATGGACCCATTGTCAATCACCATCATGCCAGCCGTCTGTACGCATTCACCGCCCACAAAGCTCGTGTGATGGATGCGTGGGATTTTCTTCGTCTCCTTTTGGCATCCATAAAGTACACCATCACGCAGTACAAAGATCCATCCTTCATCGCCGCTTGTCGCGATTTGTTGGCTCGCATCATGCACAATCAACCCGTTTCGGACAGACAGCGCAAACTTCTGACGCTCAGCAACGGTGTCACAGTATAGCACGGTCTCGCGTTCCAATTGGGTGCGAGGGATTCCTTCGACCTCGACAGATTCGTCATCAAGCCATTCCCAGAAGCTTGGCTTTGCCTCTTGACGCTTCCATTCTTTATAGTATGCACGCAAATTAGCTCCATATCTACAGCAAAAAAGACATACAATCAAATCAGCACCACGCAACGAAACAATTAAGTGAGATTACCACTGAACGTACCGGTGCTTGCGGTCACACACTTCAAGCCAGCTCTTCTTGTCAACGACCGAGATATTGCCGGCGCTGTATCCCTTGACGAGCTTGGGCGAGTATTTCTTGGCTAGCTTGACGATCTCGTGCATGTTCTGATAGGTCGCACGTCGTTTGCAGCGCATGGATTCTGCTTTCATAGCCCAGTTTGCTGCTTCCTGTCAGTCGTGGCTGGTGGATTTATCCAATCCCTGTCACTTGATCTCCGACTCGGTTCGCGGTCTTCGTCTTCACTTTCTCTTGTGGGTCGGTAGTTTTCGATCAGAAACTACGAACTTCACAGCGGGCAACAAGATTCGCTTTCGATGCGCAGGCTTCGACTGTTTTCCAAGCGTGCGTGCTCGCAACCAAACGACCTTGAGGAGGAGTGCACACACAATTCGAGCGCAAGAACGAAAGGGTAGCGCTTGCTGATCGAGCGGTGGTGAGGTGGGAACAGCGAAAAAGGGCAAAAGTACGCTCTTTTTACAAATCGTGTTTCGGACTCTCACGCACACACACTCGCACACGCAAACACACGCAGTATTGCCTGAATTGCTGTTGCTGTTGTTGTTGTTGTTGTCCAGAGGTGGGGATGTCCTCGAAAGAAGGTTCACTGATGTCCCTCTTTTCGCTACTCCAAATATATATATACTTTCGCGAGGCGGCGTCGAAAGGGCAACAAGCAAGCGAGCACTGACACTGGGATCAGTTCGCGCGAGCCTCTCCGACACACACACGCACGCAGTCACGCACGTAGAGACGCTGCTTGGGTCGGTTGCGCGTTCTGCGGCGCGTCGTCAAGTGGATCCGCGACCTCTCTCGGCCAAGCGGTTCGGGTCCTGGTCTTCTTCTTCTCTCGACGGTTCCACTTGCGCAGTAGAACGGAAAAGCGGAAATGACATGAAAGAAGGAAACCTACCAGGATGTCAACCACAGCCCTAATCCGAACTGCACCACTCAGAGGCCTGGAAATGCGCTGCTACACCACAACCCTAACCGGTCCATATGGAACCGGATAGTTTACCCACATGCACGGAGGCAGGCAAATGAAGCAGTTGGGAGGAAAAAGACTGCTAAACTGGCGAGAAGCGCTTTATCGTTCTGTGATGTGTGTGCTTGGTTTCGTTAGTGAGGCTGGATCTGGCTGTGGCATTAGCTACTTTAGCGAATCGTCGTTTCTATTTGGAGGTGGACCAGTCGCGATCTGTGCGATCTGTGGGTGGACTGAGAAAACAAGAGCGTCTCTTCACAACAGCAAGGAAGCTTTGCGAGATGACGGCACACCTGCACTGGCTGGGTGCTAGTGCCAGGGCGCCACGATCTGAACGTGTGCAAAGCAGGAAGGAATTGTACACAAACAGCGAATCGCCAGATTCAATGCGGCCAAGTTGCATGGACCCAGAGATTTCTGGAACGAATCTCGCCGCTAAGTACGAGATTCCACTGGGGGGATGGACCGAGGATGGGCGTGACCCCGCTTGACAAAGACTAGATCGAGTGCCCACAGGATGGACGTGGTACACACGTGGTACAATTGCGGGCCACATACAGTTCGCCAGTGCGGCGGTTCAAGATGGGGCCGGGTGACGTGGAGGCGCGTCATCGGCCGCCAAGCACAGGACGTTTGCAGTATGAGACGCAACAAGTTCACGTTGGGGGCGCGACCAGAGCAATCCTGCTAAGTTTAGCCTCCTGGCTGACACTCAGCGCTGATCGATTCGTTAAAGCAAACCAGGTGCGATCACGTGAAGTCCTGGGACGATATCAACGCGTCGATACAGGGACCATCATGGGTTTATAGGGCATCGTGTGGGCACCACACGCAGGTTACAAGACCTGAAAATATGCCCTTCATGGCCATGCGGATATTCTGTCCGTCAATCTGTGTAATCCACAGCTCTTTCTTGAGCTGGTCAACCAGCAAAAAACCAAAGCGATCGCAATTCATGAGCCTTTTGCCCTCCTCCATAATCAGATTCACGAAT